>CAJQZM010027855.1:0-13775 GCA_907164665.1 Colias nastes | reverse complement strand
AATCCGTTGCGTAGTTTTAAAGATTTAAGCATACATAGGGACAGAGAAAGCGACTTTGTTTTAAACTATGTAGTGATGTAGTAAAAAATGAACATTGCAGTTGTAAGTGTATTTATGTTTTCGTACAGCTTTATTCAAAGAAGCTAGATACAATAACCATCCATTTAATGTGACTCACATTTTCTTTTACTCGAAAGCAAGGGACTAAAATAACATTAAATAAAATCCTATAAACATAAACTCTTTAATCGCAATACAATTTATAAGCACTTGGTTAATGCGAAATTCTATAACGACGCTGAAATTCAATCTGAGAAGGGGGCATTATATTTTTCATTACAGAAATGTCAGCTAAGGACGATCATTAATTTTGGGCATTTCGGGCTTGTATCAAAACTGAACTCCGGAATTACGGCAAATTTGTTCATGGCCTACTTGAATTGCTTGTCAGGAAACTGTCCTTGTTTCACTAACTTAGTTTAAATGTACTAAATTAAATTTTAATTGAACGGTAATATTGTGAAGCAAACAAAGATGAACTCTCTCGGCATTTGGACTATTGTGATGATAATTTATCAAAGTAAGTGAAATTCAGTTAAAGTTGAAGAGTTTCGTTATTGATCCGTTTGAACTGGGAATAAATTTGTCCATTCATTGCTTTATTATCCTATAAAATGGTTGTACAATGATGTTCTCAAATTAATTTTCTTTCGCTTAACAACAATAGACGAACAATATTGATAATTACTTACGAATAATCATAAAATGTTCCGTGGTATTATAAACTAAAGTTTGTGTTTGTATTTTTATTGAATCATCGCAAAAAAGTTACTTTACGGATAGGGATAGTATTTTAGGCAAACATCACTACATAGTATAAAACAAAGTCGCTTTCTCTGTCCCTATTTATGCTTGAATCTTTAAAACTACGCAACGGATTTTGATGTGTTTTTTTTACTTGATAGAGTGGTTCTCAAGGAAGGTTTTAGTATATAATTTATTAGGTTTTAGATAAATGGGGCGAAGCTGCGGGCAGAAAGCTAGTAGTTTTTAAAATGAATTGTCATTCTATCTAGCAATTTGTCCAATCTCAATGCAAATTAGTAATGATAGTAAGCAAATTTGAAATATCCATAATTTTAACACATAATCGAAATTTTCTTTACTCCAATATTTCAGCTGCCATATGTGTTATAATCAGCTGGCTGACGGCCACCTGTCGCTTGGCGCCTGACAGCAATGAGCTCCACGAAGTCACACTAATGAAACTCCTCTATCTGTACGATCCAGAAGCGTGTGGCAGAATTCACTTCTACAACTTTACTGTACGGAACTATGATGACTTGCTGTTTTCTACTATAATGTGGCCTGTGTCTAATCCTATAGCTGCTCAGTTTAGAAGGTATGCTACTATCAAGTATCCTATGGATGTATATATGAATGTTTCTTACTCTTTAACGAGAAAACCACTGTATCGATTTTGATGATGATGTAGTTTATGTAACAGAATAACACATAACATTAGCGAAATACTGGCTTGTGTCCGCGGGTTCGTCCGCAAGTAAAACCGTGCAGCACAGCTAGTAAAATAATATATGAATGTTTGTATCAAGTTTGTATCAAATGAGGTTTATTGTCATGAATTATCAATTTATTTAAGTGTTTTCGTATCTTCTCATTAATCAGGAACCTACTTATTTATTTTAAATTTTATTTATTTGTCACCACTGAGTTAGCTAAGTATCAATACAATCAATCATTTCTCATTATTAAGCCACCGTAATGATCAGTCAAATCTGAAAGTGATGAGCGATCAACTTAAATTAACAGAAAGGCAAAGTAAACTTTTCAAATTGCCGCCACAATTATTATAGGACACAATTTCATCATCATAAGAAATTTCCATGTTACATCAAACTTTTGCTGTTTAAGCGCAATCTTAATATTTGCATATACATTCTTTGACGTGTTTAAATCTTATTTCTTTCTTGCTTGATATAACATCTCTATTCTGTTTTAAAGATGTTACTAGACTGATTTCATTTTGAAAGACTCGATCTTCGTCAAGATTTCTGCCTCAATAACTCTACTGTAGGGCTCATAATGCGAAGAATTATCAGCTCTACGATATTATAAAAACTTGTTTTGCCTATTCCGCGGCTATTTAATCTATACTAATATTATAAAGCTGAAGAGTTTGTTTGTTTGTATGTTTGTTTGTTTGAACGCGCTAATCTCGGAAACTACTGGTCCGATTTGAAAAATTCTTTCGGTGTTAGATAGCCCATTTATCGAGGAAGGCTATAGGCTATATATCATCACGCTAAGACCAACAGGAGCGGAGCCACGCGGGTGAAACCGCGCGGCACAGCTAGTTAATTATGCGATTGGTATTCTACTTAAATCTACACACAATTTAATGGAGAATAATTCTGCTGCTGGCAAAAATGGTTATTTCATTTAGGGCTGATTTTTCAATGCTTGGTTAAGAGGCCGTATCGATTTTAAGAGTGATTTTGACTTGTTTCTTTAATTCTTTAGGAGCTCGTTTAAAAAAACTAACTACTATGTTATATGAAAGTAATGGTATAATTTAAAATTCTCTAGAATATTCGATTATATAGATCTGCCGTAACAACGTTTGCGCTCCCGTATATAATCGAAAATTCTAGAGAACTTTAAATTATTCCATTTCTTTCATAAAACATATAATATGTATTTTTTTTATTGCAAATTTTTAAGCATTAACCTATCATTTAGTGTGTATTTTTTATTTTTTTTTAACTCTGTTGTAAGAACTAGAAATTCGACGCCATATACGCATAAAATTTCATCAAAGTAAGGCTATTTTAACTTAGATGTTCTTTGAATTTTTCAATAAAAGTACATAAATTGCCTCGAACATATTTTAGGATGTCTCAGTGTCTTTATTGTAGTATATTTTATAAGAAAACTTCTTCTATTAAATTCCGTGTAAAATACAAAGACACGAACGTCCCGCATGGAAAAAATTGAAACACGCCTTAGGTTATTGGCTATTAAACAAACTGGACAATGAATATCAATAAATTGTCTCGAACGTATTTTAGATATTGAATGAATCTTTAATTTAAGATATCATCACACATTGTTACTAATTTAGTTTTGTTAAACGAGCGTCTAAAGAATTACAGAAACAAGTAAAAATCACTCTAAAATCGATAAGGACTCTTAAAACTTATTCGTCGAATAATGTATAAAACTACCATTTTAAAAACGTATTCTAATTGCCCGTATTTGACAGTTTACGTGACATTTTAATATTATCGTGTAATACTTTATTGGACGGATAAGTTTTATCCAAGCATTGAAAAATCGGCCCTTAGCGTCGTTATTAGTTATCATTTATCAACGAAAAACTAATATTATTTCCTTCTTTTCATCGAACGAATGAGCATTATGAGTCGTGCACTTTTTTCAAATGTTTTATTTTATTTACTAGGGCAATACGCCTCTGGCTATCACTACACATCATCTGGCTGGTCTTCAGTATCGTCAACGTGACCCACGGACGGAGACCATGTGGCTTCTACGCAGTACTGGTGCCCTTTACGATCACGGGTCTTGCTATGCTGGTCGTGGATGTCGTATTTATGGCTATGTTCTTACAGGATACTGCTGAGTGCAATACTGAAAGTATGTATGTTTTGTTTAATTTTAATGACTTTACAGATAAAATAAAATAAAATATATGACAACTAAGTCTACTATTATTTGCCTTAAATTTTTATGAGGAGGTAATTAATAAGCAGTTTTTCCCATAGGCGTTTATAAATATCACCTTGATTTGTTATATAAGTTTAAGTTTAAACAATACTTTGAATAAGAATTACATTTTCCAATGGTTTGATTACGAATGATTAATTAGTGAATTCAATATCTCTTCTCTATTACAAATTAATAAACCAAATTCTCCGATCTAATAATTCAATACGTACAATTTAGTACAGGAAACATATCAATGGCACTTCAATACAAAACCATTTGAGCATTAATTGCTCAGTTCTGAGAGCTTCACTTCGAATCAAACGGTCCCTAATAGCACCTATAGGTTACCAGTTAATATAAGTGACTATGAAACTAGCGTCACTTTGTTCTGGCAATACCAGTTATCAATTATTGATATGAATTTAGAGCTAAATTTTGGGTAACAAGCTAAATCCGTATGGAATTTAGAATTAGTAATGAATCCAATGACTTAATTTTTGCGAGTTTGTATGCCCAATTCGTATAATATTATGAGAAATGCAAGTGTTTCTATTTTATTATTTACTAGCTTCTGCCCACGACTTTGTACGTGCATCCCCGTTTTTCCCCGTTCCCGCAAGAATTTCGGGACATCCTTTCTTAGCGGATGCCTACGTCCTAACATCTACCTGCATGCCAAATTTCAGCCCGATACGTCCAGTGGTTTGGGCTGTGCGTTGATAGATCACTATATCAGTCACCTTTGAGTTTTATATATATAGATTTAGCTTCTAATATGTCTGATTCAAATACCTGATGAATCGGACTTTAACCATCACCACAACTATTGTTTATTAAATAAAAATTTAGTAGAATAAAGTTCGATTGCATTATCTATCTCACCAACTATCAGACCTCTTTAATTTTTATTTCATTTAGCATTTATAATATTGAAACGACGTTTGTTATGTTGTAAACTGATTACATTATAATTTTCTTCCAATTCACTATCTTCAAACAACCAACTTCTATTTAATCAGCCTTTTTTTTTTTTTTATAGTGGGGAAATCTTCCAAAGATACCCACGGCCCCCGGGGAAGGAGCCGTGGGTTATGTCGGATTCTTACCGACTAAAACCCCACTGTGTTCCGTCGAGCCGCTTTAATGATGGGGCCGCGGGTATTTGTTAGAATTCTTCAGCCTAGCACTGACCAAAATATCTCATTAAAATCTGTCTCAAAATTCATTTATAAATAGTGTGCGCCCTAGCTCAAACATCTTTAAACCCATTCTATTGACGTTTGACAACCTAATTACTTTTAACCGCTATATGTGGTCGCTAGTTTCATGGCCCGTTCTGTCGTTGATAGCTTTACCTCAGAAATCAGAATGGAGTAGTTATTACTTGCGGTAAGAGCTTATTAATATCCTATTTATTGAGACGAGGGCGTGGTTTGATTTGCTTTACAGAGAAGATTGTTTTTCTATCATGCTTTACCTGCATATTGAGATAAATCAAACCCTAATTATGTATTTATATCTTATGAAACAATGATATGCATTTATAAAAATTAGGAATGTAATATTCGGTCATCTCATTCTAATGAATCTTACTCGCGAACCAATACTTTTATCACGATAAAACATACAGATTGTAGATAAATTTTAGAACATTGAAACATTTATTGTATCAACGCAACATGAATAGAGAATTCCCAAATCGTCTAAAGGACTGAATTCATTAACACACATTAAAACATATCTAACCATATCTACAGTTGCAATCCTGGACTACATGAACCGAGGTGGCAGATCGCTCCGCTGGATCATCAAAGTCTACCCCTGGCACACGGTATTCAATTCATTTTATTTGCCAGTAAACATGATACAAATATGTAGGTACAATTCAGTTTTTCAGCATGTTTAGCTGTTAATGGCGGCATTAACAGCATGAAAATTTACACATCTACTATTTTTACATTATTTTTTAGGCACGTTGAGAGTATAATTTCAACGTCGCGTCTTGGCAATACCGTCACGTCATGGAATAAGGCGACGATTTTGGTATCTTTGATTATTGCCAAAGAAGTTTCACTTCTGACACGTGTGCTCGGCACAAGCGCTCTTTTTTGTCACTTAATTTTAATTTGTCACATAAATCAAATTTCAAGCGATCTATGTAAATTATCATAGATATTATAATAGGTTGAGGAACTCCAGCATGCTACCCTGGAAGATACCTCCTGGATTCCTCTGCTCTTTGCATTTACCAGTTGCAGAGGAATTGTGCAATGGATTATCAACTTCTGGCTGGTTAAGGACAACTATTTTGCCGGGCTTGGATTTTATCGTGAGTATCTTTTTGTTTCTGTAAGGGTTTGTTGATTTTATCTGCCTTTTCCTGTTAATAACTTTGTAACGAATTTATGTTCTTTGTTACTTTAGAGCTATTTTTAGAATGGTTAGTAAATTAATATTATAAATTGAAAAGCTAGATTCGAGAAGAGTTGGTTTATATTATTTTATAATACATACCAACTTAAAGATTTCATGTAAATATGTAGTTACAGTCCTTGGTACAGTGGTTAACGCGTGAGCGTAAAACCGAGGGGTCCTTGGTTCGATTCCCGGTGGAGACGAAGAAAAAAAAATGTCTCGGTCTGGCAGGACACAGAAGGCTGATCGCCTACTTGTCCCTAAAGAAAATCAATCAATGAAACAGATGTATAATGCATCTGCCCCTTACCCCACTAGGGGACATGGGACATCACTATACATACATTTAATTAATTTAAAGTTACTTATCTTATTTTTAAATAATTTTCTTCAATTTCTTCCATAGAGAGATTGAAATTATGTGATTCGTCGAGCAGATTTATATCTATTTCTGAATTGGTTAATCATTTTTTTCTCTTTTCAGGACAATTACAAAAAGAAGCTTACAGAAGCCGAGCGCGTCTCAAAGAATAAAATATATTTACTAATATTGTATCTACTTTTATTATAACCTCCTTCATTGTTCTAAAATTTATCATTCTTTATAACAGTGATTACAACATAAGCAAGTATGGCAACCAAATATATTATAAGAAATTCATGAAAAAGTAACATCGAAATGTATATTTATAGCAATTTGTATAAAACAAGTTTATTAAATTTCTAACCCTACTAGCCGATATACATACTTAGATCGCTACTAATAATATTATAAATGCGAAAGTAACTCTGTCTGTCTGTTACGCTTTCCCGCTTAAACCTCTCAACCGATTTTGATGAAATTTGGCACAGACAATCTTTAGACCCTGAGAAAGAACATAGGCTACCTTTTATTGCGAAATATGTACCACGGGCGAAGCCGGGGCGGACCGCTAGTATTTATATAAAAAATCGATTAAACAACAAACCTTCTAAGAGTACAAATTACGGGCTTCAATCAGTTAGTAGATACTATTACAAAAAATACGTAAGATAAACAAATATCAAGATAAAATGAATCGCCCCGAATTCAGTAACTTGAAATATGAATCCCATTGTTTCAAATATTAATTCCATGGATAAACAAAGAGGATAATATCGCGTGGAGCAATTAAAATTGATATAACCACAGTTGACAGATATATACTACGTACATACAGTTAGGAAACTAAGCCCCTGCGATGAAATTATGACGTATAGCTATAGGGCTGTTACCTTTTTGATATTTAACCGACTTCAAAAATAAAGGAGGAGGTTATCAATTCGGCCTGTATATTTCTGTTTGCTTTTTTTCACAGTTGATTTTGTGGTAATTTTGAGATTAAAACCCGTTAAAATACAAAAATGGTGTAGCCTAAATATGAATTTACAAGAAGAAACAATCCGAATTAATACAGCTTGTAAAAGTAAATACGTTTTTATCAGTGCTATATTTCGAAATCTTGTTTTGTTATGGACGCCGAAGGCTATTTAATGTACCTAAATTATTTATAATGCTTGATATTTGTATTATACATATATTCAATAATTATTTTAAACCAGAATTTACAATACTTGTATGTAGGTATACCTACTAAATTATTTTTAAAACGATAAATTAAATTAAATTAAAAAACTAAAATATGCAAAAATAAATTAAAATTATTATTATACGAGCATAGAACCTTAGTTTTAGGAAGAAAAAGAAAATAGTTTGACAGGCTTAGTGCTTGACAAAGTGGTCACGTATCGATAAAAATACCATAATTATAATATATCTTTTTCTTCCCTAATATTTACGTAATTATGCACATAAATTTAAACAAGATTTTTTTAAGGTTTCCATTTTTTTAGATTTTTGTGCTCTTCTAGGTTGCGTAAAAAATAGATGCGATCTTTAAACAGACTGGACTCCTAATAGTGACTATTTGTAGCTATCATTTTGGTAGAAAATATGTCAACATAATTTAAAACTCATGCTGCCATATCTATAGAAATTAAAAAATAGTCTCTTTTTAACTTGTAGTCAGATACGGTATTTACAAATATATTTATTGAAAGGGCTACAAACTGAAACAATCGATATTTATTTAACGTGAATTGACATCACTTTGAACTTTTTTCTATACTACGTATCTTTGTCATTCAAAATCTGTGGATGTGTCACCCGCTACTATCGATCCCCCTCAATACCCTCGTAAACACGCTTGATGGGGGGGGAGCCATTTCGAACATTTTGTATGAAGTTTCCTTACTGTATGTATCTGTATATTGTGATATTACCTTGCTGTTCAAACAGTAAGGTTTCTGTATTTACTCCGCTCCCAATTCCAACACGTAAGCTTTACAGGTAATAATTATTATCTATTTGGGAAAAATTTATATTGAGTTTTTGCTGTTTCATTGATCTTTGTTTATTTGTATTTTTATCGGATTTAATTTTGGTTGTGTATTATTAAATGTATTACTTTATGGCAGACATTATCTATACTAATATTATAAAGTTGAAGAGCTTGTTTGTTTGAACGCGCTTATCTCAGGAACTACTGGTCCGATTTGAAAAATTCTTTCGGTGTTAGATAGCCTATTTATCGAGAAAGACTATAGGCTATATATCAATACACTTAGACCAACAGGAGCGAAGTCATGCGAGTGAAACCGCGAAGCGCATTTAAAGTTATTAGAAGTGCCTAATAAGTGTATTCAAATCACGCTGAAAATAAATAATTATCGATGAATATGTAAAGTTTAAGATCATCTCGATAATATACTTTATATTCAGATATTGTTAAAGGTTCGTTAATTCGATATCTATTTATTGACAAGCTTTCATATTAGGTGTACAAAGCAGACAATCATTGCAAACATACCTAGTATTATTTAATCAATATACTACATGATAATAATCTATTGTCTACAAATCTTTAAACACAAACATCAATCACTTCAAAGCTCAATAATTAATATGTAACTTTAGAAACGTCATTAGCCAAAACTAGAGGGTGTACACATTGAACATTATTATACGACTATATAATATTTACTTACTTCTCGAATAATTGTAGCGTAAATACAGGCTTCGTTACAGAACTGGGTAATACCGTTTCAATTAGGCAACCTATATCAAAGCCGACACTAAGATTGTATTTATATAGTGATATTATTCAGATGTAGGCTGTAATAAGCAGAAATGTGGTTCATTCTGGGAATGTCTGCTGAAATTTTTATGGGAGTAAGCCAATTGTATATTAAGTTTTTATTATATTCATTTTTTGCTTAGAAACGAATGAAATAATGTTTATGATACAGTAACTGTCGCTAAAGTGTATGTTTATAATATATCCGAAACAAATATGGTGACTTTTAAAAGAGTTTTAAACAGGAGAAAATAAGCCTCTATTTTAAAGCGTCAAAATGAAAATGCAAAAATACCCACAACCTGTGTTGTGGGGTAGGTATGTTTGTGAATTAAAATGAACGCATTTTGTAATAGTATTTGTTGAAGATTTTCATGCCAGACAATGTAAGTAATACTTTTACTCTTTCACTGTTAAAATTAATATTTATTTTTTCTTTACCAATCATGGCATAACATTGACGACTCATCAAGGGATGTCCATTGCTACTGACGTCATAGGTTCAATGCCAGCTACCGAAATTCGTGCCTTGCATATCCACACTCATTAATACTCCGTCCTCCCGATACCATTTACGATACACAAAGAACTATTAAACGAACGATCCTAGTATAAATTCGACGACCTATCAACCACATGCATCAGATATCAAATATGAAGTGTATCATAGTGTTGTGCCTTGCAGTGAGCGCCTTGGCTGAGCTACCTCGCTACAGACCAGCGAGGTTCCGTTATCAACGCCAAGAATTAGCTCCAACAACCACGGATAGTCCGACCGAAGCCACTACGGATGTAGCTGGACCATATCCGCCGTCTGGTTGGAAGCCGTCTGGTGCGCCGTTCACGCTGCCAGACCCAACGGATCCGACACCAACGGACGCAGACCCTACAGGACCTTATCCTCCGTCTGGCTGGAAACCAGCGGGCGCGGCGTTTACTCTACCAGACCCAACAGACCCCACGCCAACAGACGCTGAACCTACAGGACCCTACCCGCCCTCTGGCTGGAAACCTGCGGGACAACCACTCGCACTTCCACAAGAAACTTACGGTGCTCCTGACAACTCATACGGACCTCCAGAAAACACATACGGACCTCCAGAAAACACATACGGACCTCCAGAAAACACCTACGGACCTCCCGCGTCTACCACAGAAGCAGAAAAGTTAGATGGACCTATAGAGGTTCAGAGAAGCATTGGAACGTATTTTGTTTTGCTACCAAATGGACAGTTGCAAAGAGTTGAGTTTCTCACAGAAAATGATATACAGAATATGAAATATACTGCCAGATTAGAGTTAAGAGATCGTGCGCCGTTGTATGTGTTCGGACCTTAAATTGTATCAAATGTAAGGACTAATAAATTATTAAAACTATGGCTTTGTATTTATTGGAAAATATATCCTTCATAATTATTTTACAAGCTCAATTTTACATTGATTGATGAATATTCCCAATCATAATTTAAATTTTCTGTTTGATTTTCCAAAGACCAAATGTTTAGAAATAATTATAGAAAAGCTTTCAGAAAAACGATTTAAATTCTCTGAAAATAAATTAGTTATAAAAATTATTTATGAAATTATAATGTACCTAGTTACATAAAATTTTGTTTAGTTGTATATTTTATAAAAAAATGTTAAAACTTTTAAATTGAAATATGAGGTCTAAATAAATATGTCACACAGTAGAATAGAGACAGACATTTCTATTTAAAATTACAATACACGTATACGATTTTCATTACAAAGCGCTGTAGCGCAACGCTTGATTGTAAATTAATGTTGAACGGGACACAGAAAGCGCTTCAGATTTTGATTAAAAATTCAACAATCACAAAACGACATCGATTCAGCGCTGAATCGGTTGCGAAAACCTGCTGTTTTTGGGGAAATTAAAAAAGTTGAGCAACAAATTAATATGCGCTGTGAGCTTACCGTGTAGAGGCGCCTGTCTGAAAAGAAAATTGCGAGAATTAGTTACATTTTTTCTCAAAAGAAAACTTAAGCAGGTGCTACACGAAATTGGCAATTGTAACACGTATTTAAATGTACACATTTTATGGCATATTCGTAAATAAAATGCCGGAATAAAAATGAAAATTACGGTACATCTACGTTGTAAAGACTTGATCAAGTATGCAGTCGATTCAATAAAATCATTATAAGTAAAGGCTATTAAACTAGAAACTCCCATTAGTATGCTAAAGCGGTGCCTCGGCCATTTTGTCGTGTAAGTGAAGAACTTAAGGCGTATTCACACTGAATAGATGAAGAATTTAATTTAATGCTGGGAAACGCTAAATAAATGAACATTTAAAGTTTATTTCCTTATTGATTTTAATTTGAATAACGATGTGTTCTTAATTAATTTGGTTGTGAAAGAGTATAATGAAAAAAAAAATATTATTCTAGAAACACGTTTTCACGCCATTGTAATATAAATTATTACAACTACCAAAAATATTTGAAATAATTAATAATTAATTGGGAACGTTTATAATCAAAATTCTTGTCAGTCATAATGGTAGAGTTTTTATTTAACTGATTACAAAGGATATTATTATTTAACTAAAAGCTCAAAAGGTTTGTTATATTTTTAGTTCAATATTTATTTTCGCTTTAGTTATGGTTTGTTTTTAAGATCAATCTAATAATAAGCGCCGTTCTATCTAGACTTAGCACAGTGCGGACTACGAAAAAACTAAAGTAAAAAGAACAATTTAACTTCCGTATGATTTGGCTTAATCGTAAATGGCGTCTTAGCGAAATAGCAGCAATAATAAAACCACAATAGAATCTATTTACGGCACATTAAAATCCTTAAGCTGCCATTAAATTCTTAACCATTTCCGAAGTGCATTTACGATTTTCAAAACGGAACTGTTTGAAATGCCCTTAAAAACGTTGAAAGAACTTCGGTATTTTTATTTATCGAGTAGATGGGACTACTCTGCAGAGTACAAGCTTTATTTTAGAGACAAAAAGTAATTTCTGGAATGGCTTAGTTTTCAATGTATACTAATAAAATTTATAATAATAAAGCTGAAGAGTTTGTTTGCTTGGACGTACTAATCTCAGGAACCACGAGCCCAATTTGAATAATTATATCACTGTTAGATAGTCCATTTATCGAGGAAGGCTATAGTTATATCATCACGCTAAGACCTAATAGGAGCACAGCTAGTATAATAAAATAATATTATAACAATATTTAGTACCTACACAAAACTTTTTTAAAATACGCTATAAATCCGTTTTTTTAATCTCTTGCACCATACCAGAACTAAGTTGGTCCGTCTAAGCAATTAGATAATTTGTACTAACGCAGCGATTATCCTGCTGAGTCGACTAACTCATACAATGGACCATTTAATAGCCATCAAGTATTATGAAGTCAATGTGATATTATTATAGCTCTAACACGTTTTTTTTATTTCTCAAAACACTGACAAATTCGTGCTGCTTGTACATAATTACATATTTTACACTTACATTGTTTATAAGCATATTATATGTAAGTTTTTAATAAATATTATAATAGCAATGTCTATTATCACTACATAGTATAAAACAAAGTCGCTTTCTCTGTCCCTATGTCCCTATGTCCCTTTGTATGCTTAAATCTTTGAAACTACGCAATGGATTTTGATGCAGTTTTTTTTAATAGATAGAGTGATTCAAGAGGAAGGTTATATGTATAATAACATCCATTAAATAGTGGAGAAGTACTGTTATTTTTGAGGTTTCTAATGTGATGTCGTAAATAATTACATTTTTTCCGCTTACATTGCAAACGCAGGCTGAACCCTACGAGTTTTATCAAAATAATGTACTAAGTATTGTACACATTGAAAAGGTCTACAGAAAAGTCCGTGATGGTATATGTCTATCTCTTATGGATAACCCATAATAACTTTTTTTTGTCATTTATTTTTTACGACAAATAATGGCTAATTTTCGAAGCGATTTTAACCAATACAGCATTAATTCTTTGTAGTGTGTAATGTATAATGTATGTTATGTATGTGTGCGTCATACTATATAGTCCTGTGGTTCTTCAGTTTAAGTGCAGTTGTAATAGCAGTTGTAATAGCAGTTGTAACAACAGTTCAATACATTATTATACAGCTAACAGTCAAGCAGTGTTTCATTAAACACCAACAACATTGCATGGCGACCCTGCCAGTGCTGCCTCGCGGCAGTACTGAGCTATGGATCATTTTTGAAAAATAATATTTTAAAAGTTAAAATTTAAACAAATAATTTTTATGCGTATTCGCAAATCGCAATGTACCAGATAGAAAATTTATCAATATAATAAAAAAAAAAAATCGACGAACGTGAATATGGAAATTAAGAACATAATTTATTCGACGAAGGAAGTTTTTTAAAACAAAAAAAAAACTAGGGAGATTTGGAATATCATCTATTTATGAAAAATTGTGAAATAAAATT
>CAJQZM010027854.1:0-17992 GCA_907164665.1 Colias nastes | reverse complement strand
GGTACGAAGCAACGTCTTATAGCATAGATAAAGGAAAAATTACGAAAGACATAAATTTTTAGTTACATCACATAATATATTTTTTTTAATAATTTTAAACTAACTACCCATTTCCTCATAAACGCGTAGAGGTATTAAATTGAAATTCATACCAAATACTCAGGTCTATAATACCTTTAAGCTGTAACAAAATCAAACTTCTATGTCAACGCAATCAAAAGAAACAGCAATTTAAGCTGCATATTTTGAAACTCGCAAGTACTCGCAAGGGAATCAAAACCTAAAGGGTACTTCCAGTCGACCTAGAATCTTGAAATTTGGCATGAAGCAACGTTTTATAGCACACATAAAGGAAAAATTCCGAAAACCTTAAATTTTACGGAACCCTCGGTGCGCGAGTCCGACTCGCACTTGGCCGGTTTTTTTTATTATATTCCTTGAAGTACGAGGATGGTTCTTATGGAGAGAAAACGTAAACATGTACCACGGGCGAAGCCGGGGCGGACCGCTAATTATCTATATAAGTATTTATTTAAAATTAAAGCGAAAACTTAGTATGGGATCAGATCGTGCCGTGTGTGAAAATAGTCCTGAATATTTGAATATTTAAGCAAATTTAGCTCATAACGAAATAAAAAATAACGTCACCCTTCCAAAAAGTGGACGTTCTCTGTAACCAATAGTTACTTTGCAACCGCATTTATTTATTATGAATTTATTTAATGGACGGTGTTGCATAGGTAGGTACTATAGTCATTTTTTATCCCTGTAAATCCTACTAATATAATATTCAATTTTAAAAAAAGTTTGTGACAATGTATGTATAATGTATATTTATTATTTGATGCTCTACACACAAAACCCACTGAACGGATTTTCGTGATAGATAGGTATTTTGTAGTAATGTAGTTTCTTTACCAGAATTATTATAAGCTATCATTTAATTACTTTTATTAGTTTTTCCTTACTTTCCGATGATGATACTTACTCTACGAAAGTAGTAGAAGAAATAAACTAGTAACACATTCTAGAACTCAATTAAAATAACACCTCATAATGCAATGCATTAATATTTCACCCGTCTCGTTTGCAGTTTCTCAGTTATTACTGAGTCGCATAAAACCGCATTAAATTGTCAAACTTGCGAGTGTTGATCACGACCCTCAGTTTACAAGTTACCAACTCAGCTGACCTACAAATGTTCCGGTATAACTAGTATTTTACTAGTTGGTGATAAAAATATCTTAAGATAAAGAAGTATGATTTTGTGTTAAAATTCGTATAAAACGATCGAATAGAAGTGTTCTTAACGAATCGATCTAATGTATATCGAAAAGATTTATTTTAACTTAATAAATGTTACATTCTTCGTTATAAACTACTTTGCTTTACTTTTTACTTTTTTATATATTTTAGTTTAACTGTAAAACATTATAAATTTAATGAATACCTACAATAAAAATCAAGTCTAACCATAAAAGTATAAACAATAAAATGGACACCGATTTAATTTTTAATTGATTACTAGATAGACACTAGATAATATTTATCTATAGTTTAATTTTGTAGCATTTATATACAAAATAGCTATCGTGAAGTTTAAAAAATGTTGTGTGGTTTTATGAAACCACGGTAAAAGTGAAACTTTTTTTCTCACTATAGACATTTAACTAAAAATTATCGTATTTGTACGATAATTATCGTACGTATCGTGCGTCACGCGACATGCGCTACACAGACCAAAAAGTTTGAGACGATGTAATAAAAGTTTCACTTTAAAAAAATCGTAAGAACCTCAAAAACAAGTCCCATAAGAAAACTTACATCCCTCTCCCTTACATCCCTTACATTTTACCACAAACCATACATACACAATCTACCCCTTTAATATTATATAGATTAGATCGCCCCCTTAGTAAGAAGATCCCAGAGGTCCTTTCGCTCCCCGGGAGTAATAAAAGTTAGAGAGTAATAAATACGATATTATGTCGCTCAAAAGTAAAGAGAGGACGATTAATAATTTTGCTATGCATTTTCTCCATAATTTTTGAGGCGACACATCTTTTTAGACTATAGTTAGATATAAAATATAGACATTAATAGAATTATAAAAAATGAATGTAATGTCCATTTTAAGTAAAACTACGCTGCATAAATCAAAGTAAATAGCCATGTTTAACGCACTTAACTTCCGTACTTTGATATGTAATGAAGTCATTGATTTAAATGTTTAAATAAAATAGTATTAAGAAAGAAGTTTTCATTTTAAAGAGGAAGCTTTTATTTTTACATGGATCGACAGGGTTTTCTTAATTAATAAAAAATAACTTTACAAAAGCTACGCTACAGAGTGTCCCACTATTGGTATACTAAGCGCGAAGGGACTTGTAGTTTTGCATACACTGATCACGTAAAAAATACTTAAACAACAAAATTACGTCAAAAATTTTTTGCTAAATTTTTCCTGAAAATCCATGTTTTCTTCTCTAGCTTCGCGCAGCCGGCATATACCGCTTCTCTAATGTGAGCATTTTGTCTATGAAAACTTAATCTTAAACGATAGCTCACGTGCTGGTGGCAAAGTTGGGCGGGTTGCTTTGATTGGTAGGGTACACATAGAGTTTTAAGGAATTCATCTATTTGAAAAAAAAATGCGTCTGGAATTTTATAAGTATTTTTTACGCACTCAGCGTATGCAAAACTATAACCTCCTTTGAGCTTAGTATACCAACAGTGGGACACCCTGTATAAGACGTGTTTTATTTTAGAACCAAAAGTTTATCTACAAGACACAATATGTATTTTATTTTTAAACAAACCCGATTAAAACCTAGCAATTTCTCTTGAACACAAACTAATACTAGTTCGCTATCAGATTGGGTAAGAATTAAGTTTAATGCTCTTAAGACACCACGTATCTTTAAGCCATAGCTTTAGAGGAAATTTATAGGTGCTGTTTATTTAATACAGATTTATTTCAGCTATGGTTGAGTACGGAAATAGTGTTTTTAAGCATCTTTAAGAGTAGTATTGAGTAGTGGTGGTTCATTAAGAAACTGTCCGTGGATTTAAGACTGTATTATCAATCCTTTATGTATTGATAGTTGTATCATGTAGGAAATTGAAATTGCAAATTAAATTTATAAATGTACAATTAAATTATTTTATTCGTATGAAATTGAAACTGAAAAAGAACAAAGAAAAGAAATTACATGCCTACAAATTCTGTCGAAAATACCTTTATCTATATAATTTTAATACCTAACTACTTCAAAATAAATGATTTTAGTTACATGAAAAGTGCATAAAGATTATAATTAAAAGTGGTAACTAAGAAAAGTAGAGTCATTAAAAAGTAGTTTTATACACTTGGCTTCGTTTGTTTGGCGACGAAACTTTTACAATTTAATTAATTATTAGCCTGTCTAATAACAAGTTCTGTTTTCGTAAAAAATGTATGCTCTTATAATATTATATTTATCGCTAATGTATAATCTATTTTCAAGCAAATTTTTTCGAAATCGGTTCAGTCGTTTCTTACGAAAAAGTGCAAATATGTGCATGTACATTGTACACAGGTAGGCAGATTACCATTAATATTAGCTGCACTTTTGAGAAGTTAAATGTTAATGTTAACTTTTTCATCTCATTTAACATTAATAATTTAGATACTTACGTCTCTGTATGGTTGTATCATAAAGAAAATAAGAAAAATATTAGCCTTTCCCGTTTTTGCCCACTCTTTCACGGCTAATTAATCTACTATGTTGATGAAAATTAACAAGGCTCATCAGATGTAGGTTTGGGTATGTTTGATGTAAGTACATATGGCATATCCTTTTTATATTAGTAACGAAAAAGTAACAATTTTTATTACAAAATAGCTTTCCGCACGCGGCTTCGCCCGCGTAATAAAAGTAATAGACCGGGAGATACTGACACAAAATTTCGAGTCATTTGTAACAGGATGGCGGTTCTACAGGGGTCTTAGTACGCAATGACAAAAAGAAAAACGATGGTGTGAACACTGGTACCGGCGGCTTAGTCACGTGGGCGTTAGTCGAACTCGTCGTAAAAATAGCGAAAGTCAAACGATTTGTAACACAAAAATTTTAGAATTTACCGATAGCCCATAAAAAAGAAGTAGGCGGTAGTGTCATGCCATACTTTTCCGGTGTGACTTACAGCCCGCCATACCGACGCAAATGTGTTGATTTTAAAAAAAAACAATTCAACCATTTGTACCAGGCTAACTTTTGCACAGGTAACCATCGTCGTGTAGCCATTTACGAAAATCACCATACCATACTTTTTGGACGATTCCAAATGGTCGCCATACCGCCGAAAATCTGCAAAAAAATTTTTTTTTCGCCAAACTTTTTGTACCAGTATTGCATTTGGATTTTTGGAGAGTATTTGATAAAATGTGACCATTATTATATTTGCCATACTTCTAGTAGGGGGAAAAAGTGCTGCCATACTTCATAAATAAATTTATTATTAATTTATAGAAGTGAAGATTTCTACCACCTAGATCTTTGAAATTTTGTATTTATATTTGTTGAACCTCAAACTTATAGGAAAGATTAATGCCATACTGTTACAAATCGTTCAAAATACGAATAAAATCATACAATAAAAAAAAAATCTTATACACATTCGCCACCTCCCACAGGTATGGCATTATCACACTTCTATTTATAATCATTCAGGAGTTGTTGAAAAAAAAATTTAGGGTGTTACAAATGGTTCGGCGAAAAAAAAAATTTGCAGATTTTCGGCGGTATGGCGACCATTTGGAATCGTCCGAAAAGTATGGCATGGCGATTTTCGTAAATGGCTGCACGACGATGGTTACCTGTGCAAAAGTTAGCCTGGTACAAATGGTTGAATTGTTTTTTTTAAATCAACACATTTGCGTCGGTATGGCGGGCTGTAAGTCACACCGGAAAAGTATGGCATGACACTACCGCCTACTTCTTTTTTATGGGCTATCGGTAAATTCTAAAATGTTTGTGTTACAAATCGTTTGACTTCGCTATTTTTCCGACGAGTTCGACTAACGCCCATGCGACTAAGCCGCCGGTACCAGCGTTCACACCATCGTTTTTCTTTTTGTCATTGCGTACTAAGACCCCTGTAGAACCGCCATCCTGTTACAAATGACTCGAAATTTTGTGTCAGTATCTCCCGGTCTATAATCCATGGTATTTCCGGAGTAGGTAAGACCTATCCTTTGTCCTTTCTGGAGTCGTGCTATATCTGTAGCAAATTTCATTCAAATCGGTTTAGTGGTTGAGGCTTGAAGAAGAGACAAATAAACAGACAGTCTGATAGACAGACAGTTTCGCATTTATAATATTAGGTATATTAAGTAGGTAGGATTAGATAGCTTTTACTAAGTAGATACAATCCATAATCCGGCTTGTAGGTTGATCTCAATATTTCTAGCATTTTCACGAAGAAAATGAAAACTGATTTAAATACATTAAAATACAATTTCTGCGAAGCTAAAAATATCCTCCCAGATAATTTCGGTTTATCACGAATGTTTATTGTTGTTCTGAAATACATTTATTAAATGTTTAATATTATCTTCTCTCGATAAGCCTTTAGGCTTTACCTCACAAAGTAATGCGGGCCTTTAAATGCTCTTTCTCACAAATAATAACTTGCTAGTAATGTGCCCTTGCGATACTTGCCTTTTTCTCTGAATAATTACTAATTATTAATAGTACTAATAAGTTCAGTATTTGTTGATATAATCATAAGTTCAAGTTCCTTTAGTAAAATAATCATAATAATATTATCATTTCTAATTATTACATCGCTTTAGTACTAATTTGTGTGTAGGAATTAAAATCAACTCATATAGCTATTACGAACTTACTCGGCACACGTTGTTTGCCATCTATTTTACCTATGTTTTAAGTGATCATTAAGACCTTGTTCTAAGAGAGACCCACTAATTGAAATAAAATCCAAAAATTGGTCAAGTCGTTTCAGGCTAGTTTGATTACAAGTTTACATGAATTTGTAACTTTTAGGATATACCAATAGCTAGATATTAGGTTATTTCTTAAAAGATTCTCAATTATTTAATCGAATTGAAATAATGTGACACTATGATAATATATAAGTGTATATAGGTAGGTATTATAGGATGGAGTTACACAAATAAAACCAATTTGAAAAATGTACACATTTATTTGATACAAAAACGCTTTGTCAAAATATCTTATACAACATATTATTAAAACATTTAAAACGTTAAATACACTAAAAGACGAAATTACACAATTGCTTTTAGATAGACAAAACACATTTACTTGCTTACTTCTACTTAAAGTTAAAAAAAGGAATGCTAAAATTATCTAAGTCTTTCTGGAAATTATGGGTAAATTCGGTACTATTTTTTCCAATATTTTTTATTTTTTATTTTATGTCGACATAAAAAAAAATAGACGTTGATAATAATGTTCGGATCTTTTTTACTATACCTACTCAATACATTTATTACATTTTTTATTTTCCTTGCGAACTTATTCATTGAAAACAAAAAGGTTAAATATCATGGACATTCAATGCCGAATCTGTTTGAATTTTATTTCACAGAATAATAGTCTTTGAAATACATTTTATTCTAGCATCTGATTATTTCTTAAGCAGAATTGTATAGTAAAGGCTTGAATTCTTTACAAATAAGTTACAATATTTTAATAATATCATCATTTTCAATAAACAAATAAATAAATTTGTCTCAATTGATATCAGAAATAGAGACCCCTTTTTTATGTACTCTTCGATTATTATACTAAAAATCTTTAAAATTATTTTACCAATCATAGAAATATTTTGACTAGATCAATTCATAAGCTCAATTAAAATACACTAATTACATTAAACATTCATGTTTATTTACAAATAGATATTAATCCTGTTTCAGTAAATAATCTACTATTTAAAACAAAACACCTTAGAAATCACTGCATCGTAATTGATAATATTTTGAATATGTGTAAACCATAAATTGAGATTTGACTAGTATAGACAATTGGTGAATAATAATGTGATTTAACTATATAATATTCTTACGCATTGGTTTATAATATTCTATGTATTATAAACCATTATTATTTACAAGATGGGGCACTATATTACAATACTGTTATTCATATTACCCTAGAATAATCACTTAATTAACATCTATTGGAAAACCTATTTCTATTAATGAAATAGTTAAATTAATTTTGTCATATATAATTGAATTTATATTCTGTTGATTAGCGTATTTCACAATCGTTATATACATTTGTTAGATTAAAAGTCTATACCTCATTCATAGTGACTAGAATATTGGCAATATAACCTAAGTGTTGAAAAAAATAAAAAACACACTCCAGACTAGAATGCTGGTAAGGGAAACTCGTTCAGCGGAATTAATGTCGTGAAATCTAAAGGTTTTCATTTCATTCTGTATTGGTATCACTGGGTCTACAATGAACGGTGGGCTCTCTGTGGTAGTCATAGTTTCTTTAGGACAAGGCAAAGTTTCCGCTGAGATCTTTAGAACGTTCCTCTTAACCCCCTTCTTTCCTTCGCTGCTATCGTTCTCATCAAGTTTCCTATCTGTAGTGTTAAATTTGTCCATCACTTCAACAGTGGCGCTAGTGTGCAATATTTCCAAACTGTAGTTGATCTTCGTATCGTCGGACATCTTGTTGTAAGCTGAACTAACTATGGGAGTATCCATTTTGCATGTGACTCCGTCAAGGGAGTCCTTGGTGCTTTGACTTTTCGTCTCGTTACGTAATGAATGGATCCATTTCAGCCTGCAGTCACAAACGAAGTTGTTCTCTGTAAGCAGAATTAAAAACTAATTAACATACATCAACAAAACTGAATTGAACTCGTTTTGCAATACGGTGAAAAAATATTCCAAATCTTACTTTTTTGTGACTACGATCGTATGGCAGAATAATATACTTAAACGCGAACGATTTCATGAGCGATATCAAGATGAAAGATACATATATAAAATATTGGATTTCTAACTTCTCTCAAACAATATTATGGCCCACAATTTTTCAGGAAAGTTTTTCTTGGCGTCCTTTATCATGTAGCGCATGACAAATGTTCAGAAGACAATTCTGAAGTAACTTTAGCCGGCCCTGGGAGTAAAAGTTTTGTTAACATTTTATGACAATTCTTGTTAAACGGTGACGTAAATATTTTCTTTGTTACGTTTTATTTGGGTCATTGTGGCTTGAGGGCGTATCGGTAATGTCAATAAATTATTATTGTTGGTCACATGTTTTGTGGTTGTTATTTATCCAATGAATGTACGTTAGTATAAAGTTTAATCAAATACACAGTCAACATCATAATTATGCATATAATTTGGTTGTAATTTTAGAAAGCTATGAAGCAAGCTGTTTCAAATTTGCTATACGGGAATATTTATCATAATGAAACTCAATTTGTATATACGTTCGTTTTGAGGAAGTTTAATGGCTGTCTTTATTTAATATATTTTAAATGTGTAAATTTGCCAAAGAGAAATGTCTGGATAATTATTATTAATTATGCTTATTCATTAGTAAAATTACGATAATAATTAATATGTTACACGTGGATAAATCTTGTTTAATTAGACATAAGTGTCTACCAAAACTACTTATTGCAAAGATATCTACGCCCCGCGGAATCATAAATGAACAAACTTCTAACTGTATTAAACTTTAGCGGTATCTCAAATTCTTCTCGTTAAACATTCAAAATGTTTTCGAACTCATTATAGAACATATGAGGCAGTACTAAATATTCATTACCTTCGAGAAGCAAATTGCTGTTTGGGGGTTTCAAATTATCCAATATGGGTTTTATGTTGTCGAAAGTCAACGCGTGTAGTTCATTGGAGCGCAGGTCGAGGGCGCTCAGGCCTCGGACGCCTTCGAACAGGCCAGAGGGGATCACGGCCAGTTTATTGTCATCGAGGGACAGCTTCCGGAGTTGCGACAGCCCGTCGAACGCCCGCGCCGATATGTACTTTATTTCATTCTTCCCCAAAAGCAACTCTTGTAAATTCCACAATTCGGCAAACGTGAACTCGGTCAAATTGTAAATGCGATTCTTCCTGAGATCCAATTTCCGCAAGTTCGCCAATCCATCAAACGTGTGACGGTTCAAATGGAATATGCTGTTTTTGTTCAGGTCCAATTCCAACAGATTGAACGCGTGTTGGAAGGCTCCGTTGCTAATCGTCGTTATGTTGTTTTTGGTGAGCGTCAGCTTTTGCAATTTCGGAAGATCGAAAAATGAATCTTTTCCAATTTCGAGGATCATGTTGTCTTCCAAATTAATTACAGTCAGGTTCGGGAGGTAAGCGAACGCGTATTGCTGGAGGGTTTCAATTTGGTTCTGAGAGAGCGACACTTCTTTCAAATTAGTCAGATTCGCTAAGGCAAATGGGGCAACATCAACTATGTTTCCGTACTTTATGTTTATGGATCGAAGCCTTTGTAAGTACTGAAGCGCTTTGGTTGGCACGTAGCCTAACGCGCCGTCAACTCGAACGTTGAAAGACAAAGTTTGCAAAGTCGGTTGTGACGCGAAACTTTGCCAGATGAGGTCGTCCCGAGGAATGCCTCCGTTGAAAACCCAGCACTCAGCCTTCGTCGCATTTCTTGGTTCCCTTGTGTTCTCGCAATAGCAGTGTACTTTCGAATCTCTGTCGGTGATGTCGCAAATGTTTTTTTGGAAGCCGCCTTTTTCTTTTGTCCTTCGTTTAGTATTGTCCCTGGCTTGGACGGCGGATGACATTTCATTAGTCAGAGCCAATATAATCAATAAGTATGTGACCCAAAGCGCCCGCTGCTCCATTTTAATTTATCTGAAACAAATGAAATTAGTTTCATGAATTCACTGCATATTCTGATAGTAAAAAGCTTATATACATTTAAGGGAAATCTCATTTGCATTATAACATTAGACCGGAATTAGTCACATTAACAAAGCTAAATTAATATTCAATTGTATAATTAATGCATATAACTTTATAAATGTTAGCAATGGCGTGGTGTGAATTCAGTTTAGACTTTATTATCATTTATGTTGCATTGCAATTCAAAATACCATTCATATGGTATTTTTACTCGTATATTGATAACACTCGCGTTTAAGAAATAATCCTTGGCTAATACAAAATGGCATAGATGAAGCTGTGGAAATGATAATCTAAATTATTTGAATTCCTCGGAAACTGCCATTCTTGTTGGAAATATACGCAAATACGATACGCAGATAGAAAATTGTTTGACATAGGAATATACTATAACCCTGTATATTCCAGGTATCATATGCATACCAGGTATTCCAGGTATCCATTCCAGGTATCATAGGTATCACATATGCATACACAGGCAGAATCTAGTTCATTATAAATAGCCATATTATTATCATGCACACAATGCTGATATTAGGCTGCTAACTTCGTTGGGAAATAGTGCATTTAAAAATAAATCCTATATCACAGTACACAAGAACTATAATACAATTACAGCACATTGTTGTAAAAACAATGGTATAGAAGAATAAAGTAGCTAGGACATCGGATCTTTTTAAATGTAAGTTAAAAATAAATAACAATAGAACTACTCGAGTAAGCGTTTCTTTCCGCTTACAAACAATAGATGCTATGGATCTCTGAACCACAAGGAAGATCCCTTACAAGACAATCTCTTTAGTTTTTACTCCTTGGTGTATTTAGGCCATCAATTTACTTTACACCAAAAAAGACGAACAAATCAACATTTACTGAATACTTT
This sequence comes from Colias nastes, assembly GCA_907164665.1. Classification (NCBI taxonomy): domain Eukaryota; kingdom Metazoa; phylum Arthropoda; class Insecta; order Lepidoptera; family Pieridae; genus Colias; species Colias nastes. The sequence goes on along the minus strand of CAJQZM010027854.1, from coordinate 7,166 downwards.
TCAATTGCATAGTAGAATTAAAGCTATATAATAATAAAGCACTTTGATACCTACTGAAAAATATTCATAGCCGAAAACCAATTTTAGTTTAATTTTTTCGTCAATATTCAAATATTTTTATATGGTACTAGCTTTCCACCTGCGGCTTCGCCCGCGCAGTCAAAGAAAAACCCGTATAGTTCCCGTTCCCGTGGGATTTCCAGAATAAAACCTATCCTATGTCCCGGGGTAAAAAGTAACCTATGTCCTTTCTCGGGTATCAAAATATCTCTATAGCAAATTTCATGCAAATTGGTCTACTGAACCAAATTTAAGGCGTAATTGAGTAACAGGCAGACACACAGTTACTTTCGCATTTATAATATTAGTATGGATAGGATAAGTTCACAGTAACTTTAATATCACAATAATTTTAAGTTTAATGTCATTCAAGCTAATCATTATTCAGTTAGAAAACAAACATATAAGAAAATCCGCTCTAGAGAACTGCCGTGAGACAGCACCAGGTGCGAAAGAAATCCATTTCTCGTGTACAATAGATTTCAAGTACTTATAAATAAAATAAATGTTACATCGATTATGTTACTTATTTCCTTTTAAAAGTAAACAATCAACCAATAACCAACTACACTTAACTTCTCTTATTCCTTAACAGTTATCAACCGTCGAAATATTCACTATATCAACCGTATTATTTATATTCCTAAAAGTTGGTGCCTTTCGTTGGTCCCATTTACATTTTATCCAGTTCTGACCATTTGAAGGCGGATAATTTTTTTGATAAAAAATAATTATTAGCCTTCTTTTAATCCACGAATGACCATCTAAATTTCTCCTAAAACTTGCCACCGAAATTGGCAAGACCAATATTGGTTTCATTTGCACACTAAATAAAGCCAGGGAGCTACCGTGTTTTAACATCTTAACAAATATATAGTCTGTACTGGTATAGATAAGCAACAATATGCTTGTGCGTTTCTAAATTTGAATTTCAAAGCGCTTCCAGAATTAGGTTACGAGCGCTGTGGCGAGCCTAAACAATAAGGCTCTATTGAATACCCTGGATATTGATTTTAACGCTCTGCTATTTTGCGTTTCATTTTATCTATTCACGCTCCTGACTATGTATACTGGTAATTTTGTAATTAGCTGTATATTTTGGATGGGTTTATTCAACACATAACTAACCGCATGGCGTGCGATCTTTCAGCATGTCCGACATTGTGTAATTTGAAATTTTATACGTGGATAATTTCGAGTTAAAATACAAGTAATATATACTAATACTAGCTGTTGCCCGCGACTTCGTCCGCGATTACGTCGTTTTTCGTCATTCGTCGTTAAAAAAAATACGTGACACTTTATATTTGAATGTTCTTAATTATTGTCTCTTATAAAATTTAACTACATTAAAATTGAACACTCTGATAAGAAAATCTTAAAATCTGAAGAAAACATGAATGAATGTGATTTAAATTCTACATTACTTAGTATTTCAAATAATAATATAAATTAAATGTAGATTAATAGTTTGAGCGCACCATTATAGAATATGTACCTAAGTATTAAATTACGTTAGTTTACATAGTAACTTTACTAAAAACACGATGACTTTCTTTCGCGCTTGGTACCACTTACTAAGCATGTTTGTGGTACGTGGCCCGTGTCACTTGACCCCCCGCGAGTTCCCCTCCGTTGCTATGCGAAAATACATTCGTTGCTCTACTGTAGGAAAAATTGTAATACTGTGGCCTGGGCGTTATAACACGTCCAGGGAGATCCTGAGTGCCGATATCACCATCTTGAGGAAAAGCTTCTAATGTCGATTTAAAACTGCATACATACGAATTAACCTGTTCTAAAATTATTGTGAAATGAGTTCAGTTTTAAATTTGAGAGATATTGATTTCTTGTATTCCACTATTCGTTGTAGTCGAATACAAAATATATTTAAACAAACTTAGGTTGGCCTTCAGGCAAATGGGATCCTATCAAATGGTAAACTTGACCTTGTATCTTAAAAGTAAGCATGAAAGGACCTTCTGATAATTATTGAGCACCAAAGGATCATTTGAAACGCACTACTATAAGAGCGAATATTGTCTAATAGGTAACAGTTTAGATTGCACAGTATGTTCCTCTAAAAGTAGTGATTTCAAAGGTTCCGGTGTATCTTCAAACGAAAGCCGTCTCCTTACTCCACTTTAAAGCATTACAAAAATAGCATACTACGTTAATATCGCCTATACAGAAGATGATCTGTAATAAATTGTGAGGTTATAAGCAAACCCACTTTTATATTATTTTGTCGGACCACACCACCGAATTCGTAGATTGTTTACCTCTAAGTCATTAAAACTATGACGAAATCTGTCTGCAGTAAGACGGGCCTCTCGCTATTCGTCCGTTTCCAGAGACCGAATAGTTTCAATTCTTAATCTTTCATTAAACAATTTTATTAATCGTTCTTGTCTCAAATAATTGTAATATTCGCGTCCCTACTCTAGTCATTGCTTATGCTCATGTTCATCTTCAAGAGATCGAATAATATTATGATGCACCCTATCATTTGTCAAACGGTCTTCATATTGAGTAAAGTTTCAGATTCTCGAGATAAAATATGACTGTCGTGATCAGTAGTGAGACGTAATTCCCTCTCAGTGAGGGTTTCGGTCTCACGGGATAGTAAAATATGCCGTTTGCGATCAGCTGTGAGACGTCATACCCTCTCAGTGAAGGTTTCGGTCTCACGGGATAGTAGGGGAGACCGGGTTTGGTTGTCTCACGGGTTGGTTGTCACAGCGGTCTTAACACAAAACTGAACTATCGAATAAGTCTGTTGAACAGCGTGGCAAGAGCGATACAGTGACAACGCTGTCCCTACTTCGCGTCAGACCGCCCCGATCTGCCGTGAGGGCCTCACACGTGATTATTGTTTTCGCACAGATTTTTGATGATATGAGGACCGAATATGATCCTCATAACATCACTTTTTGTGAATGAAACGACAGCGCGGTTTAATTCAATGCCAACACCATCAGCAAAAAGGAAATATTTTTAATTGTGAAAAAATATTATGATTTACACTATTAACACTATTTTAACATAAAATATAAGTCTGTGAGTGTGTAAAAATAAATCCAGCTAATTACACATCAAACTTATGTTTATAATTAGGTATACGACATGAAAATATATTAATTACCAAGCAATATTAATACAGATAAATACTGAACATAAGTATAATACTTAGTTAGTATTAAGTAAGTAGTATTAGTTAAAATATACTTTGACTGTTAGTCAAAGTTTATTTTTACTAACAACATGTAAATAATAATTACCAACGAACTAACCTTTTCTATAATACTTAACACAGCACATTTTTCAAATTATCTTGCTCAACTCTGCTCAAAAATTTGAGGGTTTTGTTGGAACTTTAATGTGTCAAAACTATGATATATCTAAACTACGATACAACTTGCATGCGGAAATGCTCATTACAATCTGTGAATTTAAAGAATAACTAACAACATACTATTCAATTTTATTGAGCTGATGAATATCTTTTGCCTGGAAGAGATCACCGCCGCCTAATAAATATACTGTGTTTTCTCATAAAATCGTAACATAATTTCTTTTATCTACTAAATTTTAATAAATAAGTTATTTTTATCTAAAAATAGCTTATATTAGGCAAAATTATACATTAACTTTTTATAATTTCAGGACCGCACCTTAAATGGGGCGCTCGGAAAATATGCCTACGGGTTATTAATAGAGAAATGATACACAACAAAGTTATGTTGGTTCCATTTTATTTATAAAATATAATGAAAATGGGCAAATATAAAACATATTATGTAAAATGATTAAAAATAAATAATTGAAGCAACTACGATTCAAAGAAAACATCTTTTTCAGTGTGAAAATGCTCTAAGCAATCCTGGATGATGAGTATAATTATCATGTACTCTCATCCCAGTACGGTCGGTACCTCGATAGCCATAACGATAAATATTATTAACGATATATTATATTGCATAGCTTCTATCGCGGGCCTTGAGCGTGGGGACCGAATCGAGAAATTCCGTAACGAAAAAACCTCACGCTCCCCACTCCGACTGGCTCGGATGTGTGGCTTGAAGGCATGCTATGCAATAGCTTTACTGCGGCAGTCCCCGAGTGCCACACGTCTTTTTTATAATGAGATAACCGCAAAGTCAAAATAAAAACATTACTTGTACAGTTGTGAGTGCAAAATTTACGTTTCATTTGGCAATATATACTAAAACGTAGTAGTTTGATATGTGGTTGGCTGCCCCTCCTCTCCTTCCTGAAAAATATCCTCCAAAATTTCCCGAGATACTTCCAATGATTAAACCATTGGACGTTGGACATTAACTTCAGTCAAAAATTGACGAAGCGGATGATTACTAATTTCCACTTAATCCTCGCTACCACTATCTTTATCATCAAATCATCAATTTTCAAGTGGTGTTGTAAAATTGTCAGCAGAAATCGTCTTCCAAAGGCGATATAATATAATGAGCATTGAATCTGTAAATAAAAAAATCAAAAGTTAACTGTAAATCTATAAAAAAAGCTACTTACAAATAAAATTTTATCAAAAACTACTGTTTCCAATGCACCTCAAAATCTTGTAAAAGTCATATATTATAAAAGAATTCATCATTTTATTATTTCATTCTAAAAGTGTAATATTATAATATACCAACAAAAAACATGAATTGCTATCATTATAAAAAATAAATACCTATAAGTAACAACTTACCTTTTGTGGGAACGCATGATGGTGAAAATTCACAAAACACGAAGATTGCATTTGATAATTTTGGTTTTATGGCATTCAATTGCTTTATAAATATCACTACATAGTACCTATAAAAAAGTCGCTTTCTCTGTCCCTATGTTCCTTTGTGTGCTTAAATCTTTAAAACTACGCAACGGATTTTGATGCGGTTTTTTTAATAGATAGACTGATTCAAGAGGAAGGTTTTAGTATATAATTTATTAGGTTTTAGACAAAGCGGACGTAGCCGCGGGCGGTAAGCTAGTAAATTTATAAAACATGAAGATTTTTAAAATTGTAACTAATGAACACAATCAATATTAGATTAACTGTAATAATGATAATGGTGTCTAGTTTTACTTAAAATAATAAACATCTACCCTCTCTTTAAAAAAATGTAGTATATTTATTATTTACACGAAATATACCTTATAGGGAAGGGAAGATATGGGTTAAAGAGTTAAATAAATAACTTGATTATATTTAAATTATTAATTTTCAACAGTGTATTCAGTAGTGTTAACATGTAAATTGATTTGATTTTTACGAAATCTCATAGATGGCGCTGTTACAAAATTAACATTATACAACTTACATTCAATAAACTATGTTTCTCTTCCCAAGTTACTTAAATGGCATAATTTTTATAGTGTCAATCTAGATATTGTCAAACAACATTTATATATGCGTCATTTGATTATTAATTTCCAATAGTTAACGTGTGTTTGATTTTTGTAACACTTCATAGATGGCGCTGTTTCAAATTTGTCTTTATACTGCTAATATTCATTTAACTGTTTCTCTGCCAAAATTACATAAATGACGTAGTTTTTATAGTGTAAAGATAGATAATAGCATGGCTTACTCAAAAACAACATGAGTCTTTAGTTTGTACGTTGTCGTAGTATAGAGAATACGTAAGAAAAATAAAGGTTCACAGCTCCTCCCCCGTAGGTGATAGCTTGATAATATGTAGCCTATAGCCTGACCCGACCTGTTAGTAATATTCATGCAAAATTTCAAGTCAATCTATGCAGTACTTTTCGAGATTAGCCCGGTCAAACATACAGACAAACAGACAAACAGACAAACAGACAAACAGACAAAAATTCTAAAAACTATATTTTTGGCTTCTATATCGATTATAGATCATGGATTATGTATTCTTTTAAAAAATATTCAATGTACAGTTTTGACTTTCCTACGATTTTATTATATGTATAGATTATAAAGCTGAAGAGTTTGTTTAATTGTTTGTTTGTTTGAATGCGCTAATCTCAGGAACTACTGGTCCGATTTGAAAATTCATTCGGTGTTAGATAGCCCATTTATCGAGGAAGGCTATAAGCTATATATAACCACGCTTAGACCAACAGGAGCGGAGCAATGTGGGTGAAACCGCGGAGCACAGCTAGTATGCTACATCAATCAAACAGATACAAACTAGAGAGAGACTATTCAATTGCAATATGGTCGTCGATGACTGATTAACAAAAACTAATATACCGCTGAAATTTGACAAACACATAATATCACAGTCTGGTTTAATACTAATTAATCTGAAATCCAGGTGAAACTGGAGCAAGCATGCAGTGAAACACACATAAATTATATGGAGCGCGTTGTATCGCTGTATATGAAACAATTCCTCAATTAATTATTCTCCAACATTAACATGACTTTAAAAAGTAACTACAGAGTTTCTTGCCACTTCTCTGTATAAACTGCTTTCTGAAAGTGGTAAATAGTAAATCTATCTCATGGTGATTCAAAAGTCCTTCTAATTCAATAAATAAATGGTGAGTTTGAGTATACATCTAGAAAGTCTTTAGTATATTGATAAACGCGTGAGCGTAGACCAAGAGGCTATGTACTCCTTAAGCTTTTAAGAAAGATAACAAACCCAAAAAAAATACAGTCGCATTGAGAATCTCCTCTTTTGAATTCGGTTGAAACGCCTATTCATTCATCGCTATACATATATAAAAGTGAATTCCTATTTCCCTTGGTCACTGCATAACGCGTGAACGACTGGACCGATTTCGATAATTCCCATTTTGATGTGTTCGTTATTATCAGGAGAAGGATCTTATGTAAGAAAACCTCAATAAATTTGCGTCTAAAAGTTGAGAAATGAATGACTTAACGGTTATTTAAACTTCACTAGTTTGACAATAATTTGCACGAAGACAGTAGGCGTAGTCTCGATACATTAATCGACATCGATGTCGACCGAAATCGGTCGGTAACTAACGATTTTCAGTAACTATAGTATGGACACACCCCGGACACTCCATACAAAATGATCTTTTTGACAGTCACACTGTAGAGACTGCAAATGTGTGTGTTAACGCTT
>CAJQZM010027853.1:0-12043 GCA_907164665.1 Colias nastes | reverse complement strand
CGGGCCCTTGAAGTGGTGAACATACTGGGTAATTTTATCTTTCTTGGAATTTAATTCTTTTTTTTATTCCATTCAAATATCTAACGATAGTAAATGTTACCATACTGAATTGGCATTTTACATCTTTCAGCTTAGCAAACAAAAAAAAATCAAGCATCTAGCGCAATAATTAACGTCAGCATGAGTGAAAATACCATCGTACTCGGCGATAGGTGAAAATTGAAAAAAACGTCATAACTCCGAAAATACGACAAATCTCATAACATACATGGGGGTGATTCGGATAGCCCTCTAGGACCTCTACCTCCCAGCTTCCGTTCATCACTACTTTTTGGGACACCCTGTATATGTATATATATACATATAATATTATATCTATATAATTACATATATTAATACAAATAATACATATAATTTACAAAAAATAAATTAAAATAAACAAATACAGTAAAAATACTAACTACATATTTATCTGGGAGGAGAAATGATTGAAAATTGAATTTTTAAATATATTTAGCGATTTCGCACGTCTGATTTCTATTGGTAGAGCATTCCAAAGGAGTATGGACTGTACATGGTAGGATTTGTGGTAAAATTTGGATTTATGGGGAGGAATTTTCAATAGCAAATTGCCAGTGCAGCGCAGATTTAAATCAACATTCGAACGAAATTCAAATTTTTTTTTAAGGTAGACAGGGAAAAGGATAGAAAAGGATTTTGTACAAAGATGTAAGTATGTATATGCATGTTACGACGTAGACGTATGGGTATTGGGTAACCACTTGAGCCTCATACGGTATTCTGTGACGTGATCATACTTGCGGAGGCCAAATACGAATCTTATACAAACATTTTGCAGCCGTTCGAGTTTGTCCAATTGCAATTCAGTAAGGTCAGGATAGCAAATGTCGGAATAATCGAGGATGGGGAGGAGGAGGGACTGTGAAAGAGAAATTTTTGTTGGAATGGGTAAGAAATTTCGAATACGTCTTAACGAATGTGATGCAGCAAATACCTTCTTACTCAGTTCGTTAATTTGTTTGTGCCAAGATAAAGTGCGATCAAACATAACACCAAGATTTTTAACCGAGTCACTTACCGGTATAATTGTGTTATCTACAGTAATAGGAGGAAGAATTGACCAGTCAATCCTCGAAATGAAACTGGGACTCCCGATGATAATAGATTGAGTCTTTGATGGATTGACTCCCAAACCGTATGAACTACTCCAAGCTACTATCGAGGCAAGATCCTTATTCATCAATCGAATAGCAGATGGTAAATCTTCGAGAGTTGAACGAGTATAGATTTGGAGATCATCTGCATACATATGTGAGAGCGAAGTAAGGGAAACAGTGATATCACTACATAGTATAAAACAAAGTCGCTTTCTCTGTCCCTATGTCCCTATGTCCTTATGTCCCTATGTCCCTTTGTACGCTTAAATCTTTGAAACTACGCAACGGATTTTGATGCGGTTTTTTTTAATAGATAGAGTGATTCAAGAGGAAGGTTTATATGTATAATAACATCCATTAAATAGTGGAGAAGTACTGTTATTTTTGAGGTTTCTAATGTGATGTCGTAAAAAATTACATTTTTTCCGCTTACATTGCAAACGCAGGCTGAACCCTACGAGTTTTATCAAAATAATGTACTAAGTATTGTACACATTGAAAAGGTCTACAGAAAAGTCCGCGATGGTATATGTCTATCTCTTATGGATAACCCACAATAACTTTTTTTTGTCATTTACTTTTTACGACAAATAATGGCTAATTTTCGAAGCGATTTTAACCAATACAGCATTAATCCTTATCCAATTAAATACCTTGAATACATTGTTCATTTAATATAGATCTGTGGCGTTGCCACTTATATTATCTTTATTTTATTATCTGTGGCGTTCCGAAGCGGAGCGCGCTTGGCCGAATTTCGAATGGGATTCGACCGTTAATTTTCACTAGCTAGTTGATACGCAATAGGCACTACGCAGTTAATACAGTAGCCATTATTCATTGTGATTACTTGCTCGGTGGCTCGGTACTCTGTTAACTAAACTCATTGAAACATCTGTATAGATTTAAATAATATTGTAACTGAAAGGTATATTAAAGGATTAACACAATCTACCACTTTCATTTACGTGGGTAACAAAACCCCATATTGGTGACCCCGACGTGATCGTCGAAAGCAATCTATACGTTTCACCATCAGTCACCTCGTGCTTTCTTCACGGCCTGCTTTTCGGTTGAGCACTAACGAGCTCCCGAGAGGTGGTCTACAGAATCTGTTGCTACGCAATCTTCACGTCGCTAACTGTCGACCTGCTGTCGACACATTGCTGCGCATATTTGAGCGTGCCTTGCCTGCTTGCTGCCTGCCTGGTGACACTGCTTGTGGCTGGGTCCAGGCCCCTGCCTACGTGGTGCACGTCTCAAGTTGTGTTCAGTGTTGTGTTATTGTGTGGTGCTTAGCAAGAGTGAGAGACAACTTATATTATAGTAATACATGAAGCTTATGGGTTTGGACTTTTAATTCTAATAATACTTACTAATTATAACTTTAAAATAACAATTTCAATATAACATCTAACTGTCATTGTTAACTATTAATTGCATAGGTATTTAACATTGAATAATTAGTTGTGCATTAAACTAACATTGCATATTCTTTCTTATTTGTTGATCATTAATTCTTTTGATTCATAATAATATGTTAAAACTTACCCTTGTTAGATTTAGTTAACATGCTTGTATACTAACTGTTATTAGTTATTTCATAAATTCTTGTTATAATTTTAAAACTTATTGTGTATTGTTATTTGAAAATTCTATAAATATGTGTTGTTGTATTGTTCTTATGTGGCATGTGTAATGTTTTAACTGTTTATTGTAAAATTTTATATACAGTTGTTGTAGCTAATCTAAGTATAGAAAAACTTATTTTTAATTTTATTTGATGTTTGTGCATATGAATGTTAGTTTTTAATATTGTTTAGGTTTTTATACAAGCACTACATTAAGATAGTATTTTGATATTTATAAATAATTGATAATATTTACACCCATCCTTCAACGGTTTCAATTTTTTTTAAGTATTTATTTTCACTCTGTCTATCTGGCTGTTACCATGGCTGATGAGAAAGCTCAAATTGAGCAGCTTAAAGCTGACAATGCTGCTTTGCAGTTACAGCTTGCTCAGAGCACTCAAACTTCTCAAATTTATAAAGTTTCCGCCAAAATACCACCATTTTGGCCTCATAAGCCTGCGGTTTGGTTTGCCACAGTGGAAGCACAATTTGAAATAGCTGGCATAGTGACGGACAGCACAAAATATAGTTACCTTGTAGGTCACCTTGACCAAAGGTATGCACAAGAGGTGGAAGATATAATTACCAGGCCTCCGCCAGCCGGCCAACGTTACGAAACTTTAAAAAGAGAGCTTGTTAGAAGACTGTCTATGTCAGAAGAAGAGAGAGTGAGGCAGCTCATATCAGATGAGGAGCTGGGTGACCGTCGTCCCTCCCAATTCCTCCGGCATCTGCAATCACTAGCTGGGACCGCGCTCACAGACGAGGGCATTGTGCGCCAATTGTGGATGCGTCGCTTACCCCAACAGGTACAAGCTATTCTAGCATCTCAACAAGAACTTGCTCTGGATAAATTGGCAGAGTTAGCTGACAAGGTAGCAGATGTCATTAGCCCGAAACAGGTTTTCACATCTTCTGCTCCAACTCATTCTGAACCTTCAGATTTGGATAAATTGACACAGCGGGTAGAGGAGCTGTCGAGACAGGTTTGTGCTTTATTATCCTCTCGCCCCACTACACGTTCTCGATCTTCATCTTCTAGACGGTCACATAGCTCCACACCTTCTCAAGAGAGAGTTTGTTGGTATCACAAGAAATTTAAGAACAAGGCTAACAAGTGCATCAAGCCTTGCAACTGGAAGCCGGAAAACTAGAAAAACAATCAGTAGAGGCGGCATCTGATTGTTTCTCTCCCGGCCGCCGCTTATTTGTCACCGACCCAAATTCTAAGAATAAATTTCTTATTGATACGGGTTCGGATCTATGTTGTTTCCCTCGACGCCTATTAAAGGGTCCACTCTCTTCAGCAGACTATGAACTCAGCGCAGCGAACGGGAGCAACATCAAGACATACGGTAATATTCCCCTCCATCTCAATTTAGGGTTACGCCGGGATTTTCGCTGGAATTTCGTCATCGCCGACGTCAGCACGCCCATCATTGGCTCCGACTTTTTAAGTTATTACAACTTGCTGCCGGACTTCAGACGCAAGCGATTGATTGACGGAAACACCAGCCTATCTGTATGTGCTTCCATCGCACAATCTCAGCAGGACAGCGTGAAAGCTGTGTCTTCTGCACACTCGCCGTTCGCTGAAATCCTTGCTGAGTTTCCTGATACAACCCGTCCACCAGGGTTGCCCAGGGTCGTGAAACACGATACGGTCCACTACATAAAGACCACAGAAGGACCACCCGTGTCGTGCCGCCCTCGTCGTTTGGCTCCTCATAAACTGGCTGCTGCAAAGCGAGAGTTCGAGGATATGGTGCAATGCGGTACGGCTCGTCCCTCTAAAAGTTCATGGGCATCTCCTCTGCACATGACAACAAAGAAAGACAACACCTGGCGTCCATGTGGCGATTACCGCGCCCTGAATGCCAGAACTATTCCGGATAGATATCCTGTGCGGCACATTAATGACTTTGCCAACAGTCTTGCTGGAGCTAAGGTTTTCAGCACAGTCGACCTTGTGCGCGCCTATCATCAAATACCAGTATTTGAAAGTGATATTTCGAAGACGGCAATCGTTACGCCGTTTGGCCTCTTCGAATTCCCATTCATGACATTCGGTCTGCGCAACGCGGGACAAACCTTCCAACGTTTTATCGATGAGGTCACACGAGGTCTCGATTTCGTCTTCCCGTACATCGACGACGTGCTGGTGTTCTCACTTAATGAAGAACAGCATAAGGAACATCTTCGCATTCTTTTCCGACGTTTTCAGGAATATGGAGTTGTAATAAACCCCTCTAAATGCGTGTTTGGTGTTGGCGAGGTCGTTTTTCTGGGATATCTCATCAATGCCGAAGGCACACGTCCGCCACAGGATCGCATTCAAAACCTGCTGAATTTCCCGCCGCCAGAAACCGTGCAAGGGATGCGGCGGTTTCTTGGAATGATAAACTTCTATCGCCGTTTCATTCCACAAGCTGCACGGTTTCAGGCCCCATTAATAACGGCGATTGTGGATACTAAGGGTAAAGGCGCAAAGCCTTTCCCTTGGTCTCCTCAGCTGTTGGGACAATTCGAGGCATGCAAAAGAAGTTTATGCGATGCCACGCTTCTTCAGCACCCCATCGCTGGTGCGGCACTTGGGCTTTTCACCGATGCCTCTAGCGTGCATATCGGCGCCTGTTTGCACCAACAAGACAAAGGCGAGTGGGTTCCTCTAGCTTTCTTTAGCAAGAAACTCACTCCGCCACAGTCGCAATGGCCTGCTTACTACAGAGAACTCCTAGCGGTGTACGAAAGCGTACAACACTTCCGCCATATTTTAGAAGTTCAGCACTGTACTATTTTTACAGATCATAAGCCCTTGTTGTACGCGTTCGTACAGCGCCGGGAGAAGCTTCCTCCTTCGCAACTGAACCAGCTGACTTTCATTAGTCAATTCACAACAGACATTAAACACGTTAAGGGTGAGGACAACGTCGTGGCCGATGCTATGTCGCGGATCGATGCCATATCCCTAGATCAGGAATATCAACGCCTGGTACAATCACAAAAAGGTGATTCTGAGTTGGCAGACCTTCTTCAGTCTGGTTCTTCCAACCTTAAACTGCAAGAAGTGTCTGTCCCGGGCACTGATATGGCATTGGTTTGCGACATTTCCACCGGAAAAGCTCGTCCTTACGTGCCCCCTGACTTACGACGTCTAATTTTCGTCAAACTTCACAATTTAAGCCATCCCAGTGGTAGAGCCACTGTCAGACTCATCACCGAGCGGTACGTCTGGCCTTCGGTTAACAAAGATTGCAAGGAGTGGGCTCGCACTTGCGAGGCATGTCAACGTGCCAAAGTGTCGCGCCACAACTCTCCTCCCCTTGGAGATTTTAATCTTCCACCTGGTCGGTTCCGCCACGTCCATATCGACATTATTGGGCCCTTAACAACATGTGACGGGTATCGATATTGTTTAACGGCAATTGATAGAGTCACCAGGTGGCCAGAGGTCTGGCCAATGCGCACTATAACTGCGGATGAGGTTGTAGAGACCTTCACAAGAGAATGGGTGTCGCGTTTCGGTGTCCCTTCCATCATCACGACGGATCAAGGAACGCAATTTGAGTCCGATCTTTTTCGTCGACTGATGCAGCGATTTGCCACAGAACGCATTAGAACAACAGCTTACCATCCTTGCGCTAACGGCATGATTGAGCGAGTTCACCGGCAACTTAAGGCCTCTCTTATGTGCCACAGTGACACATGGGTCCGCTCTCTACCGTTGGTTCTTTTAGGCATGCGTGCCGCGTTTAAAGAAGATATAGGAGCCACTGCAGCCGAAATGCTGTATGGCGAACCTCTGCGTCTTCCTGGCGAGCTCCTTATGCCAGCTGCTGATACTGACACCATATTTGATGCTGCTGATTTTGTTTCGCAATTAAAACAAAAAATGGCCAATTTACGTCCAATCGCAGCATCTCGTCACTCGCAAAATCCTAGTTTCGTTTTCAAAGACATGAAAACAACTTCACATGTCTTTCTACGCGATGACAGCGTAAGACGCCCTTTGCAACCGCCTTACTCCGGTCCATTCCAGGTAGTTGATCGAGCCAGTGATGGCAAGACGATTACTCTGGAAATAAAGGGCAAACGCACAACCGTCAGCATCAACCGCGTGAAACCGGCATACATAGAATCTGCTCCACTGGAGCAACCTGCCGAGATACCTACAGCAAGAAATTCTTCTCAATCACCTCCGCAACTTCCCGCGCCCATTCCATCTTCCCAACCTTATGTCACACGGTCAGGTAGACGAGTGAAATTTAAGCATCCGTAAAAATTAGTTAATTCATTTGTTTTATTGCTTAATTATTATTATTTTAATTACTTTTTTTTTTTTTCACCGTAGCCTATTTCTCTCCGTAGGGGGGTGGTGTGGCGTTGCCACTTATATTATCTTTATTTTATTATCTGTGGCGTTCCGAAGCGGAGCGCGCTTGGCCGAATTTCGAATGGGATTCGACCGTTAATTTTCACTAGCTAGTTGATACGCAATAGGCACTACGCAGTTAATACAGTAGCCATTATTCATTGTGATTACTTGCTCGGTGGCTCGGTACTCTGTTAACTAAACTCATTGAAACATCTGTATAGATTTAAATAATATTGTAACTGAAAGGTATATTAAAGGATTAACACAATCTACCACTTTCATTTACGTGGGTAACAAAACCCCATAGATCTATATGGCCCTTTACACCGTATGATTTAAGTGAATATTTTCGAAGATATTACAGATTTAAAAATTGCGGGACGTAGCGTTTGCGGCGGCGCGGCGGTACCGGCCGGCCGCCCGGCTATATATTTTATACCGTGCGAAGCCGGAGCGCCTCTTTGTTTTTATAAACAACGTTCACAGTTTTTCTATAGGTTTTTCTGTAGTGTATTTAGTATCAGCATTGCACCCGTGCGAAGCCGGGGCGGGTCGCTAGTTATTAATAAATATGGAAAAGAGTAGAGGAGAAAGGACGCCACCTTGTGGAACGCCAGCAGTGATGCTTGACCAAGTTGAGAAAGTGCTATCAACTTTGATTCGTTGCTGACGCCCCAGCAAGTAACTTTGAAACCACGCAATCACCGTTGGAGATATGTTAATGGAGCGAAGCAAGCTCACTAGGATATCAAAGTCTACAGTGTTGAACGCGTTACTGAAATCCAGTAAGGTAAGAATAGTGAGCTGCTTGTCATCAATTCCTGCCCGTATATCGTCCGTGATCTTAGTGAGTGCAGTAGCCGTACTATGTCCAGGACGGAAGCCAGATTGACAAGGATTTAAGATGGAGTTTTTGTTGAGGAAACGGGTTAACTGTTCGTGGACTAAACGTTCAAGTGCTTTGGATAAGAAAGGGAGGATGGAGATTGGACGATAATCGGAAAAGGATGCAGGATGGATTTTTTTAGGTAACGGTAGAACGTCTGCATTTTTCCAGGCATCCGGAAATATGCCAGAGGAGATGGAAGAGTTAAATATATGAAAGTTATTACAGGTGTAAGGATATCAATAATAGGAAGGATCATACTACGGCTAATGCTATCACCACCAACGGCTTTAGAAGAAATCGATGAAATGCTCTTCTTAACATCACAATCGGAGAATTGCCTGAAATGGAACTAAAGTAGAGTAGGAGTACTGAATCAGCAAAACCTATTTGCGACGTACCTTTTTAATGACTGGATTAAATTTGAAAAATTATATTTTCACAGTCAATTTTATTTAATTTTTTTGCGTTTGTGTAGTTTATATTTCTTCCTTAATTGCATTTGAAGAAATGTAAAATCTTCTTAATAATACTGACTTGATAATGTTTCCTGTAATATGTTGATAATATTAACTGTGGCCAAAACAAAAAAAAATTGTGTCCGTTGTCAGAAGTGAAACTTCTTTGGCAAGATTCAAAGATACCAAAATCGTCGTCTTACTCCATGACGTGACAATATTGCCATGACGCGACCTTGAAATTTTACTCTCAACGCGCCTAAAGAAGTCACTTACAAAAGTAAAAGAACAGTACCTCTACCATGAGTTGTCAGTTGACATAGTTAAATCGTCTGACGTAACTACAATAGTAAACGTGAATAGTTCTTAACTTTCACGAGATTATTTACCGTGAATGACGTATCTATCGTCGAATAGTTATAAACTATGACATATGTCAAAATTAGAACTCATGGTGCAAAAATTGTATGGTTACTACAGCGAGTGTAGTATAGTTTACTATACTATTTCACCTCATCACTCATGATAGGCTTTTTAGTTCCGCTACGGCACACTAGGGGCGCTGTACGAAATTTTATACAAACCGCTACAATCGCTAGCGAGTATCGTGTGCGTAAACTCATGGTAGAGCTTCTGGAAGTAAATTTCTCACTATCTGTAGAGACGAAATTCAAATTCATACCATAAAATCACTCTGTTGCGAAGTGAAAAAATATTGTTATGTTCAGGCTTAATTTTATGTGCGGTTTTTTTGCGGCGAGATGACTGCTGAGACTGCCGCGGCTAATATGTAGGTATAGCCTTGTGGTTAACATAGGTAATATTATTATCATTATCTTATTTTCGTATTCATATTATCTATACATATAATAAATCTGTAAAGGGTCAATTCTGTACATTGAAAATATTGAAAAAATAAATAGCAGGGGGTGTTACTGGATCGATACCAAACCCAAATATGTGATTAAAACAATTTTTATCTGTCTGTCTGTCTGTCTGTCTGTCTGTATATGCAGACATCACGTGAAAACTAACGGTTCGATTTCGATGAAACTTGGTATACCTTATTATCCTGGGCATAAAATATGATACTTTTTATCCTGGAAAAATACGTAGAAAAAAAAAACATCTATAATTTTTCTGTTTTTCCATAGACGTTGTTCTGTAGAACCGCGAACACACGTTGCGTTACCCGCAGTGGATTCAGCGCCGTAACCTGTAGCGCCGAAAGTCGGATTTAGCTTGAACCGTTTGCGGCACACGCGGGCCGCACGACGCCACGCCTCCCCGACTTCTATTTAAGGACGGCGTTCCGCGCCGCGCGATAGAGGTGGGCTGGAACAGGTAAAATTAGAAACCTGTTTCACCAGTTCCAGTTCCAAGGAAATAACAGTTTCAAAATCCTGTTCCAAAATAACAGCCTGTTCCATTGGAACCAAAGACTCTTTAATTGCAACAGATTTATAAAATAGTAGCTAGTTTCATTCAGTACAATAACAGTGACATGCAGAGAACAGATGCTATCTCTTTCTATTACAATAAGTCAGAGGAGATAAGAGCATGTTTCATACTGTTCCGGGTCAGTTTCGATATTATCTCTTTCTAACAAAGTTCCTTACGTGCTTACGATAGATAGAGAGAGCTTAAATATGTTACGGCTGACTGTTTTAGGTTGTTTGTGGAACAGGCGAAACAGGCAGGAACTGTTTTTTCGGTATTGAGATACCTGTTACATGTTGTTACTTTGAAATACCTGTTTTTTTAAACTGTTTCGATAAATACGTCTCACTCCTACCGCGCGATGCATATAATTTATGAATTTTGATGCCAGCGGACGTGTCCAGTGTGGCGAGCGAGAGTGATCGTCTAATATTAATTTATTGAGAAACGAGAGAGAAACGTCTTCCCAGTTCAAAATGGAGAAATAAACCATCCACGCGAAGACCGACATCCGCGCGAATGGAGTCGCGGGCGGAAGCTAGTGATATTATATTATAATCAAGACATAATATTTTGATTCATTCTTTATTCACCTGAAAAAGTTAGATATGTTATTCCGAATAAAAGATATTATTGATAACAATTACCAGAGCATTAAATATTACAAGAATGAAATAAATATACCTAGGCAATTACTAATTACGCCTCATAATCTAAAAAAAGCGTCTCTATAGATAATGTTTACACGTAAATAGAAATAAAAAGTATCTAATCAGTGATAAAAGTGCGATCCATTTAGGTATGACACACTGAAAAAGCGAGCACTCGTAAAATCGATGAACATAAGCAATTTCCACCCACTAATTTGCCAAAAGTAATCCCATTTATACAAGTTTTAAATACGGTAAATAGATCAAGTTTTATAGCTAGCGAAGTACTAAATACGGTTGCCAAAACAAGGATTCAGCTGTTCCCAGTCCAAATATAAAGGCATAAATTTGCTATAGATTGCTGCTATAGATGCTGATTGCTATAGATTCAAATGGGAAGCGCGGGAAACTTCGAACGAGGCGGGAGCGTGTTTTTAAATTTTAATATTAATTTAAACTTAATTTATGATCAGAGGAGTATTTTATTGTAAATATTATAGTATTTAGTGTAAATAGTAATAGTTTTATATATTATTGGTAAGTTTTATATTCATTATTAGTAGTTATGTAAATTTTATATTGGAATTGGGTGCCCTTCATAGAAATCTATGAAGGATCCTCCTGATCCTTTAAATGAGGGATCAGGTCTGGGACCTGGTCCCTCTGTCGCGAGCTATGTAACACTCTATAGCAATGATGACAATTTTGATAAAGATCTTTTTGAGTGGGAACAAGAAGGTAATAGAAAAAGGAAGCGTGGGAAAAATTTAAATACAAATAGCCTAGAAAATTCAGAGAGTGGTCGCCAAAGTGTCAATTCTAATACAAACTCTGTCTCGGTTAAGGAAAATATTTCAGTTGGTTTGCAATCTAATTCTTTAATCAGAAATTTATACACTGAACAGGATGCTTTCCCATTTATTGTTCATGTCCAAAGAATAGAATCATCTCCTGGTGATGGTTCCGTTTTACATCCTATAACATTTGGAAATTTTTTGAAAAATAATTGTTTTAAAAATATTGTAGCAGGCAGTGTCAAAAGAATAGGCAGAAATAGATGTGTTGTCGCTTTTTCAACTGCACAAGATGCTAATTCATTCATTAATAATAAATCCTTAGAGACATTTAATTTACGAGCAAAAATCCCAAGCTTTCATGTTTCTAGGATAGGGTTAGTAAGAGGCATTCCATCAGAATGGTCTCCTGAAGAAATTAAAGATAATATAGTTGTTCCTAATGGATGTGGCTCTATAATTAAAGTGCGCAGAATCAATTATAAAGTTACTGTTGATGGTGCAGTTACATGGAAGCCTTCACAGTCAGTTATATTAACTTTTGATGGGCAAACACTACCATCTAGAATATTCATATGCTTTAATTCCTTACCTGTGGAGCTATATATATTTCCAACCATTCAATGTT
>CAJQZM010027852.1:0-16771 GCA_907164665.1 Colias nastes | reverse complement strand
CCTTGAATACATTGTTCATTTAATATAGATCTATATGGCCCTTTACATCGTATGATTTAAGTGAATATTTTCGAAGATATTACAGATTTAAAAATTGCGGGACGTAGCGTTTGCGGCGGTACCGGCCGGCCGCCATTGCACCCGTGCGTGCCTGGATGGAAAAAAAAACTGACGTCAACAGAATTGTGCGAAGAAGAAATAAATACATTTATGAAAAAATAAATTAATTAAAATATTAATAAATTATGTTTAGAATATTTTAATAAACAATTACCTACCAAAAATTGCAGGTACATTGTAAAAAGTTTTTTTAATTGCTACCTACTTTTTTACCAAGATAATTCCTTAGTTGGTCGTTAAATCCACACTTACTAGAAACATTATATAAAAGAATACATGCTATACGCCCAATTAAATTGTTACTTCCTAGTAAAATATTCACTAAATGACCTAACCATACATTAGGTACTCCGTATTTGATAATTATTATACAAATAATGAAGTATTACATTAATACATTATAAGCTTAGATACTTATAAACGGCGAACTTTCATATCTTATAGGTATTAAATCTGTTATTAATAATTTTTACCTATTATTTTATAATTCAATTATAAAATATACAATAGTCAAACTAAACCCCCAGCAAATGACATCTCGACAATTTTGTAGTCTCGCCTCTTGAAAGTACATTCCCGTATTTCATAGATAGTTGGAGCCTGAGTAAATACACACAATCGGTTATGTAAACATAGTAATCACAAATTTATTGAAAAAAGGCACGCAACGGAAATTGAATTTGTAGTCGAAGGTCGGGCCTATATGGAGGTCTTTTTGACTGGTATCAAAGCAATGTTATTAGATATAATACTAACATAAAACACATATTTAAGGTTAAGCTTGATTATCTGTTAGATTAAAAAAGAACGATAAACTGAATATTTTCAAAATGTTACAATGACTGATACGATACTATTATCGTGTAATTATTTTTTATCTTCTAGGTAGGTGGTACATAAGTTAAGGTCCTAAAAACCTAGATAATAATACGAACAACAACAAGAAATATGGGTTGAATAATATTAATAAATGTAAAAAATCTGACGTCATCAGAATTGTGTGAAGAAGAAATAAGTTATTACTACTGAATATTAACTTTAAACATGCACGATCACTTGATAATTAATTATGTTTGGGATATTTAAATAAACAATTATTTACCAAAAATTGAAATATGTACATTGTAAGAGATATCATCTCTGATAGAAACCTTGTTCCGATCAATCTTCTGAACTAATTATAGATGAGGAAGTACATCATTTTTGTATGTTTTTAATAAAAGAAATAATAAAAGTCGTATTTTAATATGCTCATGATAATAAGATCACTTGACAACCGGCTGGAACCAAGAAAAAGTACCTACCTATTTTGAAGTATGATTAGTAAAGTAATCGACAAACACTTCAAACATGGACTAAGGATTTAAACTATCTTATCGTTAGATTACAATGATCAGACACGTGCTGAAGCCGTGTTGTTTAACCTTAAATTGAACAATTTACTAGCATTTATCAATCGAAGCGGATGGACGTCAAAGACAATGATATCATAGCATTTATTAGATATTAATATTCAAGTTTCAATGTTGGACGGGCTATCTAATAGCACAAACGATTCGAAGAAATCTCAATCACGAGTGAGATAGTCATTTATCTAGGTATGGTTTAGTTATATGAAATAATTTTTAAAAAATAAATTTAACTTACAGTTCGTAAACATAAATTGTTTGAAAGTATAAAGCCATCTACGGTGGTGTACTAATTGTGAACATAACAGCAAAAGAAAGGGTTTTATAAATTTGTTACAACTATTACGTCTTATGATCGGAAAAGAAGCAAGAAATTGTTCGAAGAAAGTTTATCACTTAATTTTATAATAATTCTGATAAATTCAACTATTCATATCATTGTTATAACGGCGCATATTTACAAAAAAACATAACCAATTTTATCACCTTCACACTGATGTAGTGATAATATTTTTGATTTTATACATACGCGCAAGTCTTGTTGAATCAATAAGCAATCGCTGTAAACATAATTATTGAGACCTAATTAGACGGCGCCATTACATTAATTTATCGGCTTCGATAACATTTAGGCATCAACATAATTAGATCTACGCTTAACTTGTTACCAAATAATCGCTCATGACATTTGAAATGCGGAGAAATAATTTATGTTCAATTATCCTTATCAATTGCGTATAAATTTTGCCAATTTTCAAAATAAATCAATTGTTTATTGCGAATAGAACAAAACACAATTCTATAAATAGTTATCGCATATTGGAGTGACTGTAGCCTCAAGTGTACCAATACTGAGATTAAATGGCTATGCCTATATCTAATATAGTTAATTTAAACTTATAGCAATATACCTAGAGATATATTTTCGAAGACTCAAAGAAACATAAAAAACAATGCTGGAACTACCATCTGTAATTAACATAAGCAAATATTTTATGTATGTTACTTAATATGACAAAATGGTAAAATTCCCAGCTTTTTATATTTTTTTTTTGGTTCTTCCGAAATACTGATCCGATCTCGATCTTTCACTAAACGCTACACTATTCCGGAGTAACACAGGATATTTTAGGCCGGGGCAAGCGGCAAGTTATTTAATTAAACATGCATACGTAAAATAAACTATTTTATATATAGGTAGTCCGGAAAGGAGTGGGCATAATAAATTGCTTTTTTATAATTATTAGATAATATTATGTGCTTTCGTTTTATTCGCTTGTTACCACAAACCCTTACTGAGTTGTTCCGGTTTAGGTTAATAAGTAATGCTTGTAATTTTGAATACACATCGTTCGTAAAAGTTTAAAAGTTTCAAGTTAATTTGCGATTGCCTAATATCTACGCATCATAACAATGGACATACCCACTGTGTCTTAATACACATCTGCAAACTATTTCGTACTAGTGTAACGTGACGTAATGCGACTATTATTATCCAAAACAAGTCAACATATGATAAGTAATTAATTTAGAGGAAACAGTTGCATATAATACTGCAATTTATATTCAGCTGCACACACTGGTTTTGTTGGCGTGAGTTTTGTTTTACGTTCCCTCAGTGAACGGAGAATATTACGTTCTAAGCGAATTTACCAAATTATTCCGCACTCCACCAAATAAACGGACTCTATTCACTTTTATTTACAGGTTATGTGCAAAGTTATAATTGAAAGTTTGGCAACTTTATGAGTAATATGAGAACGTTTCTCCAGATACTGTACTTACTATGATCTACGGAAATTTGCTATTGCTCTTTCCTCCGTTATACTTAATCTTGCTAACTCATTAAATATTTTCACTAATTGAAATTTTCACTACTCATTACTTGAAATTTTTTACTACGGTTACAATGAAACAAAACATCATATTTCATATCAATAAATCATATGCTCAAGTGGATAAAACAATAATATTATTTATCTAAATTACATTAATTAATAAAGGTCAGTCCTAACTCGGTTTTATTAAAAAAACATAATTCCGTTGGGCATGTTTTTATTGCGTCATTAGACCGTGATAACAGTTAACTTGATAAATGCAGATACGTAAAAATTGTTCAGCTCTAGTAAACAAAATTGCTAGCATAATCTGTTAGACTTGCTCGAAATATATACGAAAGCACCCGACAGATTTACGCCGTGCTCGTTGCACGGTAGCAATGAATTTATTTAGCGCAGGCTAAATTAAACACAAATAAATCTGTGCCGCCTCCTATAATTTGCATATAATGTTTCAGATTGTTGTTTATTAAATTTAGTATCGAAATAACTCTCTATCTATGATGTTTATTTACTGAAAATGGGCTTAAGATATGTCCAAAATGATCAATGTGCAGTGATCTGAGATAAATTATCGCAAACATCTTTATATAAACACAATTGTTTATGTTGAGTTTAGATAATATTAATACTCATCTTCATAGTTACTAATTTATGAAAATTTATGTATAATTCATGCTCAGGTTCCAAGAAGTAAAATATAACAGAATATTAATGTTCATAAAATCACCTTGTCAGAAGCGTTACATTACAAAATATTAATTTTCATTTAATTAAGTTTCTTGTGAATGATTCCTATAAGGAAAACATAAAACGTACCTTATTCCCCGGACAACTCTATAGATAAATTCACAGTGATCAATTTGAATAGAGCATAGAAACTGTTTAAGGGGAAAAATGCAACCTATTGAGTTATAATAGGTACATAATAATACTTACTTATCATGTTTCTACAATCTACATATTTAAAAAATACAAGAATTTTAAGTATGGATAAATTTATTTATATTTTATACTGATATTATGGTTAAACAAACTTTAAATGATTTTAAAATTAAAAACGAATGAAATAATTTTATAACAAAAATATACGTTTTTATAGAAATAGAAATAGAATGTAAAATAGTAAAATCTCAGTCCAAAGGTATCACAAAAATTCCGCTGATGTTGCAGCTAATCAAGATTTAAAGGGTGCCATCAGTGTCCATCTTTGTTAGTTCCGCTCTCGGACTAATTGCAGGTCGTTATCAAAATCTGACATCGTTTGTTACACGACTTCTGTTTGAGGACCTTGTGCACAAACATTATACTAGTTTGCATCGAACTATTATACAGTCGTACTAAGATAGTTATATGTATAAATAAAAAAGAATTTTAAATTTGTTCCATTCAATTCAAACTGATTAAGCGAGTGTCCGTACCAAAGTAATTCAATATTGAGAACCTGACGAATTGCTGTGAAGTATGAATAAAAATGCCAATACGAATTCTTATCTGGCAATTTAGTAAATGCCCTTTCAATATAGCAAGCATTATCTTATCGACAATAACATGTACGGGATGAAACAGACGCACAGGAAAAACATTGTGAATTTCCATGTATGGTATCAGTTACGTTTGGTCATACGCTCGCTTTATTTTCTTTACGTTAGTTGATATTAGAAAGATATTTAGTCATTTATGTAATGTTTATGGTAAAGCGGTTCCATCCGTATGCAGGTGAGCGGCGCGGCGCCGACGGTCAGGCGCGCGACTCGCAGCGTCTCTTGCTGAATTATACATGAGATTTCCGAACTGATCGGTTGGTTTAACTTTTGTAAACTGTAACATGCTACTTCTATTTTAAAGAGCTATAATTTTTCTGAAATCTCATGAAGTGAAAGACGTTTGTACTTATTGACTAAACGTCGCGTATAAAGTTTACAATTTAATTTATTTATCAATTGTTTGTTGTATCATATATCAACCTATTTATCAACAAATTATCTTTGATAGTTATAATCATAGTTAATTTAATATATTATTGTCTTCAAAAATCTCAAAATAATTGCAGAGGTAGGAAAATAACGAATACGAGTACATATAAACAAAATAATTTATTTATTAGACTAGAAATAACGTATATTTGTTAAATTAAATTAATATTATGTCTTCCTTTCACACAAATTACTACATCAGTCTCAATGTTATAAATGCTAACTGGTGTAAATTAAGTTATATTGTACACGTATACATTTGAAAACATCACAGCCAACTTCTCTCGGTAGGGCTTCATACGTTCAACAATTATGCAGCCTTTTACTTCACAATTATGCTAGTCTTCTTTTATTTGGCTTATTAATATCACAGTCTGTGTGAATTCATCTAGTATTGCGCCTTACGTCATCTGCATTTCTTCTTCTATTTTTTTATTTGTCTTTTTATCTTGGTAATATTGATGTAACATATCCGGTATCCACATGATTAGGAACAGCACTAGAATTGCGTTTTGTGCAGTTATACAAATAATGTAACTACCAGTATAATCTCTTATCCAGCCTAGGAAATAGCCCATTGGAGGGACGATGATTCCCATACTTAACATTCCTAGGCCTACAGCTGACGCTACCTGATCCATTCTACATTGTTCTGAGATTGCAATGTTCCTAGATACAATCACCATACTTCTCCCAAAGCCATATAATGACGACATAGCAAGCAACACGAACATATCCGTTTGGTAGGCCAAAACTGTAAAAGAGATCAAATATAAATACCTTATCAAGGTAAAGGACATGCAGCCAGATTAGATTAATCCCTTATCAAATTACGTGGAAACATATACCCCAAATATGGAATTTTTGATGATGATAATGTCAATTTACTGCGACAGTAAAATATAAATTTGGGTATCGTGTAAAATATGTAAATTATTTTCTATTTATTTTAATATCTATTTTGGAATGGTGACTTACTTTGTCTTATTACAAGTAACCAAATACTGGTCAATACCAACGTCATTCTAGCTGATATTTTGAATTTTGATTGCGCTTGCGGCAATGCAAGTCTTCCAATAATATCTGCAAACGCTACGGCTGACATGCAGTTGGCAGTTTCTTGTTTATTCATACCCGCAACTTTCTACAATAAATACAAATTTTAAATTTCTAGAATATCGTCAATAAATTTGATATGGAAATATGAATAAATACCTGCAGGAAAAGTGGATATAACATGCTGAAGTTTTGTATTGAAATAAATGTTAAAGCTGTTCCGAGTATAACATTTAAAAATCGTGGGCTGGATAAAAGAGAAATATCAAGTAAATCGTATATTTTTTGTAGAATTGTTTTGTTTTTCTTCGGTTCTGCGTGATTATGTCCTAGAAAATAAAAATAACGTACATTATAAAATCTTAAGATTATTTGAAATAAAGGCAATTTTTCATTGAAATGCGTACCATTCATATGGCCATTTGTTTTACCATTTTGATGCATTTGTAATTCGGTATGACTTTGAGATATTTTATGAGAATTTTCTTTTCCCTTGCCATTTTCATGCAATACTGTTGGGACAGTTGCACGTCGAGTACCCTTGTATACTTCATCATTATTTTCGTGATTATTCTCTAATAGCGAAATTTTTTCATCAACTACAACTACTTCTTCTACTTTTTTCATGTGCCATTCCACGGGTTGTATTAACAGCGTTCCACAAATCTTAAAATACAAATTTTGTTAATTACAAATTGATTTATAGAGCTATCAACGGAATCGATATAGGTTGGTATATATTTACCCCATGCAAGCTGAGGGAAGAGAGAAGTAAACATGCTCCTCTAAACCCATAATGGTCCAGGAGATATCGCACCACATGAGGCATTATGGTCTGCCCAATACCGGTTCCCGCCATTGCTATTCCAACAGCAATACTCTTTTTCAGCTTAAAGTAGCTATTTATGGACACGAATCCAGCATTTTGAATAAAACCTAAGCCTAGACCTGAAATGAAATTAAGTGTAAGTATTAATCAACGAATTTTATAGCTAATTGTATGTAGGTATACTGTCGCGGACATGTAAGAAGAAAAAACAAAATGGATTTGATGAGAGGAAACTGCAATATCTGAGCTTTGTTCAGCTGTATAAGAATAAGGTTGGAACAGAACTTGGAGGGTTATATCACGGTGTTTTATTAAAAAAATACGAGTAAAATAATTTTAAATGCAACAAAAATACTTGTCACAACACAGCCTGTTTGGAGTTGAAAATTGAAATACTGAAAATATAAACTTTGAAATGACAACACAGAAACTTACCTAAAAGTATGCCGTAACTTATAATCAAATGCACTATGTTCGTTGAAAATCCACTACAGAATATTCCTGTGGTACAGAACACAGCTCCAGTGACGCACACAAATCTGGCTGACGTCAATTTAACTAGAGCACCGGCGATCGGACCACCGAAATTGGACACAAAAAGCATAACACTGAGAACTATGGCCGCTCCTTGCGTCGTGTGTCCCATTGCTTCCAGAGCATCTCCGTATAGCAAGCTGAAGAGGGACAACATAGACTGATTGAATATCTAAAATAAAAGTTCATCTTGATTTAATACAATAAATTTTAGAACAATCAGAATAATTATGTATTAAAATGAGTACCATCAAAAATTTTAATGTGTGTGTAATGAGTTTCAATGTAAAAATACTTGTTTTGAATAAATGTTTTGTAACAATCAAGTAACAATAAAATTAATTTACTGAAATAAATCTTATTGTTGTATAATATATTGGTTATTATGTAATAAAAAGAAAAAACATTTCAATAATGCGGGCTTTTATCAGAATTAGATAAAATGTATTAGAAATCATTTAATTATCATATCGTTTGTTAAGAATCCGTGACCTTCATTCAACGTAATACGTATTTACTATCTATCATATTACTAACATGCGTTGTATATCAATCGTTGATCAAATTTATCAAAAAAATAAAATTCGACACTAGAAAAATTCAAAAATTAAACCGTAACTAAAAAATTGACCAGTCAATTTTGTGTTCGAAGGGTCGTGAATCGTAATATACAAAGCCCTGTATTTTACTTCAGTGCTCTTTTTCTTGTTTTTATTTTTATTGTACTATATGTAAATAAATACTACAAACTTTTATACAATATAACTGCTGACTGGTAGATAATTGATGTTCTTAGGTACTTACATTGGAAAGTCCTGTTCCTATTAAAACCATCCATCCCCAACCTCCATCAGGGGGCACTAGTTTTATCCTTTTCTCCGTCCTTGGGAACGCTAATGAATTTTTCTTCGACATGTTTCCTGTTCTTCCTTATATTTCATTAAAAAATTTCATGTGAGTGTTTTTCTAAAAAAATAAAGAATTTATTGTTAGTACCCTGAAATGGCTAATATGAACAAATATTTATTTTAATACTAGTATTTAACGTTGACTTCGCCGACTTCAAATTGAAAATATATAACCAATCTGGAATCTCTTTTTTTTAGTTTTTGTTTTAATCCATTGAATGGACTAGATTGAATAGAACTGGTATATACATGGTATTTATCACAATAGGAGCCTAGCGGCCAAGTGAACCGAGTCAAAGATTAATTTACCGTGGAAAGATATAATGTACAAGGTATCTTAGAAAAAATTGTCTGGTGGTATGAATTCGATACAGTGGAGATGCCGGTTTTGCATGGTTTTTGTAAAACACTTTGTAAGCTAGTTTTCATTGTAATTGACTAGGTAAATATAATTTATTTATCTAAATTACCAAAATACATTCCGTTTTATCTCTATAGAAGATGTGTTAAATTAAAATTAAAAATTAACTCGTTAAAAGTGTTAAATTATAATGCAATAATTACTAATTAAACGAATGAAAGTTGTTACACTATACACCTACACCTATTGTTACACTTTGAATTATGGACTGACTATTTATATTATCACTTGTTTATTAACCAGTAAATTAACATTGACAAGCGAGGAAAAATCATTGAGTGCATGTGATTGATGAGAGTTTGCAAATAAATTATTATAAGAGATGTGACGAAATGTTTATGCTTGAAGTTGAGAGTGATGACATAGATTTAAAGGAATTCTGATAAATCGCTTTGTCTTACTTGATCTCAAATTGCGTAAGCAAAGATAAACATAAAAAATATCACTCCAAATAATAAAGGGTCAGTTGTTTTAATTCAAACGAGAATTACTATGCTTACAAATTTTGATAATTGACAATTATCAGTTATTTTAAAAACAATTGTGTGGTTGCGTTAGTAACTAATGTATTTAAAACGTAAATAATCGTATTATCTCAGTGCCGGTTCAGATTAATTTTAAGAGTTTATAATTATTAGCATTAGCATTAAGTCGACCTCCGTTAATGTAACAATCTTCTAATATAAATTTTGTTTTGTCAGAGAATAAAGGCTGATATAATAATATAATATGTTGTATTAATTGTATTCTACGTAGTAATTGGAACTTTGTTCGGTTTTTGTCTTATGCTAAATAGTTGCTAAGGCTGGTTCAATTTATCCAGCTTAAAACTTCGTTGTAATACAAAATGTTGATAAACTATTCCTTAGCTGGGTTTCATTTTCACCAAGGTTAGACTTGCAATCAAATAACAGTCGTATGTAATGTGTAATTTTGTTGTTTAACAGTGATCATGCAGTCGGTATCGACTGCCATGTCAGGACATAAGGGGAATAACATTTGTGTATTTATAGAAGATCGCTGTTAAATACCAGCTGAGGGGAATAACAGTGATATCATTAGAGAAGTATTCTAGTCATTGACCAAGAACACATTCTGTGTGTAAAAACCTCTTTTTAAAAGTGTACAAAAGGTATTTATCGTTTCTTTGGTATCATATAATTTTCTGGTTGTTTTAACTTTTATTCATACTTTGATGTTTAAATACGGGAACGTCCGTTGATCTTAAATAGCCTTAATGTTATTATTAATAACATAAAGGATATTTGAGATTATTTAATTCAGTAGATACTCACTAGCTTACTAGTTACTAGTTTCGCTTCTTACTTTTTACATGGTAATAATATTATTACCGTGCTTTTGATGACATAGTAATGCAATTTAATACGAGGACATGTAGTTACTCGTGCACTGAGCTATAAATCAAGCCATGAAAACTGGATTATGGTTTTGTGCCTTCTTTTGTTTCGTGGTATTGTGGTTTCTATAATAATAATCTATGTTTCTTTATCTGATGATTTACGTACAATATTTATGCTAATAACATTGAGTTTATTATCTAATATCAAAGAAAAAAATATCTTATGAATGTGATTTCAATTAAATTTACTTGATAATTATTGTGTATATCTCTAGTAAGTATCTATGTATTAGGTACATTATATAAAGCTTTGGAATTTAATATACCTACCTTGTTTTAATAATGTATAATCGTATATAACTAATAATAATTTATCTCTAAGTAGTAGATCTTATATAATACAATTTTTATACGAATTCGAATGAATTTTAGCAACATTTTCCTATTAATTTATTGTTGTACATTATGTATATGGTATCCTAAATTGAGAACATTTTTAATCTAAAGGTAAGCTTGTATAATTAATAATCATGAAATATCATGTTTTAGGACAATTTTAGAAGGCAGATCTGTGAATAACTCAACTGTAATTATCCATCTCAAATTGTTTACGCAAAATAATAGCTTTTAAGGATATAATAACAGTAATTATATTTTTAATTACAGAGAGAATTTGCTGAACACTAAGAATTTAATAATTTCGTTTCCCACTTTACATTAAATTTACTGAAACTTGTTATAGAAACAGAAATAATGAAAATTGCGTAATATTATAGATGTCGGTTGTTTTTTTTTCATGCGAAGAAATTGTATAATTTATTTGTTCAAGACAAAAACTCTATAGGTGTTTTAGTTATACACTAATATTTAAAAATTAAGTCAATAACGAATATATTAAGTTTTATAGAGCTAATTATAGTCTCGCTAACTCTAGAACAGCTGGGTCGATTTAACTGATTTTGGTTTTGAAATGTTTGTCCAGGGAAAGCCTAAACCTCCCTCCCTGGACAAACATAATACCTATATGAAGTAACGGGTGATTCGAAGTTCTTCTTGTACTTATTAAATATTATATTTTATGCTCAACTTGCAACTATAGGGTAAATTTATTGTGATATATAATATTGGTGTACAAATAATGAAATATAAATAATAAGTAATTAATCACTAATATGTGGCTAGCAACTAGTTTTTCCTATCAGATCGTATATTATCCAAACACTGATTCCCTTTATCAGCTTTCTATATTGATTTAAAACAAACGCACGGCACGGTAATGATTGGATTACTTCGCAATTAATCACCTGAAAAAAATATGATAGTATCGAACAAATATTATTTGAAAATCGAACTTTCAAATATATTTAAATATACAAACTTTAATCACAGGACTCTTTTATAGCAATCTTAAATTTTTCTTTTCTGTCTTTTCACATCAGTGGGAAAAATTTTACACTTAAATATTGTAATGTACCTTTTTAAAAAATTGTTAGCTATAGCTACAGTTAAGACAGGAGTCCACAAAACTTAAAACTATTCGAGCCTTACCTAAATCATATTATGTAAAGTCACAATCCACACAAAGTCTGGTCACGAAACATATACACGTTCCCACTACATAAATAATTATTTATTGTTACATACAACCGATCGATGTGGACGCACACGCGTAAATGGGATATCATGATCGTAATAAATTTATTAAGTATTGCAATGTTATCAATGCGTAAGCACATTTTTCATTTCGCGCCCTATTTGAATCGTACGTAATAGAATGAATGACGTATACCTGGCGAAATTTTCTTCATATTTTTATCAGCGTGCTAGGTATGTATTATTTCGTAATTGCATATGACCAATCCATCATCATCATCATCATTAAGCGGGTCTACACAGAGCGAGCAGCCTCACGAAGCATTTCAGTCTAGTTGTCTAAAAATAGATTTTTCTAGTATATTATGAAACAGTATACATACATACATATTTTTTCGAATTACCTGAGTATTATCCATACAAAAGAGGATATAGGTACTCAGGTAATTCGAAAAAATATGTAAGTACAGGTAAATAAAACGTTACTTGAAGGTCTTAATCATAATTTTAAATACATTGTTAATCTTTTACATTTGAATGACATAGGTTTTTTCAACATTTCCTTAATTAGAAAATACCTTGACAGTTTTTATTAAGCTAGAGATTATTCACATTATTTGATTAATATTTTAATGAATGAAGATTACAACGCGAATCATAGGCATCTAGTATCGACTACGTATTTGATTGCAATTTTTATCTGTGTATGAAGGTCAATATAGAAACGATATGAACAATGAACATATACTAATTTTATAGATAGCTATTATCCCATAACATTGACTTTTAGTCTATCTATGAATCAATTTTATCAATAGAAATAACGACATACGTTAACATATTTTAGTAAACGCATCTCAATATAATATCACCTTTTGGAAAAAAATAAGCAGACTGAGAAGTTAGCGCGGAAAGTTATTTTTTTTTAATTATTAATATCTCAAAAAATTGCTCCTTAAATGCTCCTTCAGAATCGGTAATTGCTCCACTTCTATAACTATTAGTCTATTTATAATTAATGTATTTAGGTGCTAAAATTTGCATCCGTTAACTACATTAATATATTCTGTTTAACCTAACATATTCTAAGAAATGATTTCCCGGGAAACACTGCCTTTGAAACAATCAAGTAATGATATAACCACATTTGGTTGTTTGATGTTTGCATTGTGTTATAGTTCGTTAATCATGTGTATCACGGAGAGGTTTTATGCGAATATTATTAAGCGTTTTAACATGCTATTCAATTTTTTACGCATTTTTGTAGAATAGCATAATGTACTATCAATCACACTATTTATACCTATATGAATATACCTGCATAGTTATATATTTGTTAGTTTTAATTTTATATACGCACTTTTAAATATTCTGAATATAATGTTATTAAAATACAATAAGAAAATCATCAAAATAATTTTGTTACAGATATTCTAAAAACTTATAAGGTAATGCGGTCACTTCTTAAAAATAAGTTAGTAAAGTTGTTGAAGGACGTCCTATTGAATGCCAGTGTTGAGAAAAATAAAAACTCAGTCAAAAAAACATCAAAATCTCATTAGTTCCCATTTCATATACCGAAACGACACTACGGAAGCTGTATAACTAATGTACGGTAATAAACAGAGATGAGAAATGTCGTATTTCTTTTACCAACTTCTCTATTTCATCCATTTTCTGGTTTAAAGGTGTGGTTATGTTGGAAATGAACGATACCTAGGCGATGTTTTAATTATATTACAAGGAACTGGCGATACTCTTGGTATTTATAAACCAGGTTTACATTTGATTAATTAATTACTTTTATGTTTACATTCGCTGAAGATTTATTTTTACAAAACCCGTAAAATATTTTCGATAGGGGAGTAAGTAGAATTACTGATCTTAGATTATATTATATAGCCTAGAATCTAGATCATATTATTTTTGACGTGACAACGTCATATAATTCGATAGAGCCGGCTGCACGCACGAAAAAACATGACTCATGCGGCGTTACCTCGCTCTGAGGCGTTCCATGTAAGGCTTGAAGTGCAAGCGAGAGCGCGGAACGAGCGACAAAGAAGCACAATCGGACGTTGTCACGTTCAACTATCGTCAGTAAACCGACTTTACAGACAACCAATTTTTTGACGTGACAACGTCTTATAATTCGATAAAGCCGGCTGCACGCACGAAAAAACATGACTCATGCGGCGTTACCTCGCTCTGACTCATCTGAGGCGTTCCATGTAAGGCTTGAAGTGCGAGCGAGAGCGCGGAACGAGCGACAAAGAAGCACAATCGGACGTTGTCACGTTCAACTATCGTCAGTAAACCGACTTTACAGACAACCAATTTTTTTATTAAGGAATTAAAATATGAATCTAAGGGGATTTCCCATAATAATCGAAAATATGCTTGAGCTTTATAGCTAAATTTTAAATCCATCGATATAAATTTGATATGGTTATCTTCCTCTCGATGTTAACAGTTTACGGTTTTTCCTTCATACGATTTCATTTCTTTATATGTAACATGTTTGACGCATAGTGATTGACAAATGAAATATAAATGAGGTTAAAAATGTGTTTCTACAGGTAAGTATTGGAATTAATTTTCTAGAAATTCTTGTTTTTAAAAAAAGGAAATTGTGCGTAACAGTAGGTGTAGGTACCTATCGTAAAAATGACAACATCATGTATGATGATAGTCTCTTTGATAATAATTCTATTGAAATTATGTTTATTGTAACATGATGATATATTGACTATAGAGTCTTTAGTAATTAACATCAAATGTGTATCATATACAGGGTGTCCCACTATTGGTATACTAAGCGCGAAGGGACTTCTAGTTTTGCATACACTGATCACGTAAAAAATACTTAAACAACAAAATTACATCAAAAAATTTTTGCTAAATTTTTCCTGAAAATCCATGTTTTCTTCTCTAGCTTCGCGCAGCCAGCATATACCGCTTCGCTAATGTGAGCATTTTGTCTATGAAAACATAATCTTAAACGATAGGTCACGTGCTGGTAGCAAAGCTGGGCGGGTTGCTTGTTATGGTTGTACACATAGAGTTTTAAGAATTCATCTATTTGAAAAAAAACTGCGTCTGGAATTTTATAAGTATTTTTTAAGTACTCAGCGTATGCAAAACTATAACCTCCTTTGAGCTTAGTATACCAACAGTGGGACACCCTGTATATTATAATATTAAAGTCAACTTGTGAACAATGATCAGTTTTTGAATAAAAATATTTATTTATCTGTCATGTAGGTACGTATTAAATTACACTGTCTATTGTTTTATAAATATGCATTTACACGTTCATTATAAAATGTTAATAAACTTGATTCCATTCTCATTACGTTTCGTTTGATCGTTACAATCACTGATCATAGTTACCTGTGTTTATTCATCCTTCCCAGGAAATAAATATTCCACTTCCATTATTCATAGAGCTAGCAATAGGTCATTCTCCTTGTTCTTATTTGGATAATAAAGGTTATTTGTCATCGTTGTTGTATTGAACATTGGTTGTTCTCTAATTATAGACTCGTGCTATAGTTTCATGGTGCATAAGACTGGACAATGATCATTTTGATCCCAAATCTGCGAAGAGATTCATTTAGAGGTAATAAAACTATAAAGATAAATAAGATAATTATTATAGGCCATATAATATTATATTGGTAATAACCAGAAAACAATTATTATCAAAATTAAGAAGCAAAAATATAAAAATTATGATATAGTGGTAGTATACGTAGGTAGGCGACCGAACACTTATTGTATTGTATTCAACTGGATGCCAATAAAAAAGGTTCATTTTTAGCTCTACCTTATTATTTTGAATTAATATTTAAAAAAAATAATTTATAATTTTAATATAACGATTTAATGCATATAGAATATTACAATTCACCTATATCTGAGCATACTATAATATAATATTATTATAACGTAAACGTGTATGGGAAGTCCCATAGTCCCAAGTATGTGAAATATATATTGCTGGAACCATAATTAATTTACACATCATCATATTGTAACCGCAATAATTCATACCCGAGCTAATGTTTTTTTTTATCACATTACATCACACAATTTTTTATATATTCCAGTTTTTATAATATTACTAGCTGTGCCGCGCAGTTTCACCTGCATTACTCCGCTCCTGTTGGTCTTAGCATGATGATATATAGCCTATATTACTCGTGGATAATGTAGCTTTCGAATGGTGAAAGAATTTTTAAAATCGGTCCAGTAGTTTATGAGCCTATTCATTACAAACAAACAAACAAACAAACAAAGTTTTCCTCTTTATAATATTAGTGTAGATGAATTTTACTAATTTATGGAGGAATGCTGGCTTTTATGATTGAAAGGTGCTGTAGTTAAAGAAACTATGAATATAAATAAAAAGAGTTTAAAGCTACCTATTAAAAAATAAATATTTTATATATTAAGTATATTTATTTAAAGGTCCTCTTTGATACAAATAACATATATATTTATAAATTTATACAAATAACATATATATAAATATTTTGGAAATATATCTGTCAAAAAAAGAAAAAAAGAGAGTGTCTACTGTCTTTATTTTGCTCTATATTTTGTCAGCATATAATTTCACTTTTAACCACATCGTTATTGTTAAACGAAATTCATTCCTACAATAAAGCTATACAGTTGTTATTTGAACGATACTGAATTCGAAGAATTTACAATTTATCTGT
>CAJQZM010027846.1:0-14375 GCA_907164665.1 Colias nastes | reverse complement strand
AGAGGTAATCAAAAATGTATGGAGGGACGGTCGGAACATCCACCAAAAATGTTAAAAATAAAGAATTACTTTAACTTTTTGCACTGAACTTTAATTGTATGTTCTTACATGCAAGTGAATTATGTGTGGTGCGAGTCAAACATATGAGCATTTACATTGCTAGACCTCTTGGTTGGAATGCTTTCTTATCATTCTCTACCTGGAATAAATTGTTCTATTTTTCACATCAACAACAGTAAAGGAGATCAGTTTTAAAAAATCAAGGAAATAACAAAATAAGTGACATCAAAAGTGAGCATATATTTCATAAGATAAAGATAATGTAAAACATTAGGGTTTCCACGAATTCAAGCATAAGTGATTAAATATACATTATTATGTATTGTATTATGAATAATCATAATAGTACAAAGTTCCAGCAATTTATTAATTAATTACACATATAACCAACTGAAATCTTATACATTCATGATCTGGTTGATTAAGAACTACAAATTCTCATAAAGAAATCATTTACATATTATTATAACACAAAATGGCAGTAAATTAAGTTATATTCCAGTACAAGTCTAAGGCCATATTCAGTAAGAAAGCTGGAAACTTATAAGCGCTTACTGGC
Source organism: Colias nastes (assembly GCA_907164665.1). Lineage (NCBI taxonomy): Eukaryota > Metazoa > Arthropoda > Insecta > Lepidoptera > Pieridae > Colias > Colias nastes. Next base: position 13,756 of record CAJQZM010027846.1, on the reverse strand, counting down.
GCTTGTCAGCGTTGGTTCGTTCTACACAAAGGAAGCAGGTTGAAGCAGACCAAGACAAATTTTATATGGCAACGCCCAGCGCTGACCAGCACTTGTTGAAGCTTGTTGGAACTTGTCGGCGCAGTTCAGCGCTGATCGGCGCGTGTTCATATATTTTCCTGCGCGGGTTACCAGCGCTGATAAGCGCCGATAAGCGCTTATAAGTTTCTTTCTGAATACGCCCTAATGGTATATTGTATGAATATACAATATTTCCTATTTTAATCATTATTTTGAATGACAAGTCTGGTAATTTATATGCCCACTTGGTTACAAATACTTAGACAATCCTTAAGAACTTGGTGCCTGAGCATTTTTATAAATTAAAAACATCAATGCATATTATTACAAAACATCAATTTGGCAATTTCCTTGAGCCTCATATGTGATAATAACATTTATGGGATAGTTGTGCCGTTATAAGTAAAAATTACTTATACACTTGTATTTACAAGATATCCTGAAATTATCATGGAATATCTATAGTTCTCAGTACATTTATAAACATATATTAATTCTCACATATAATTTATTTGACTATACGGCATACGCCATGTATGATGTTTTAAAGACATCCAATTAAATAGTTTACAAAGTACACATCCATTTATTTGATAGAACAAAGCAACCTTTTATAACCTAGATAATATTCCACATAAATTTATATATTTTTAGATAAGTACATATATTATGTTTAATAAGCTAAAAAAGACATTTATTTCTCACATTAACAATTTCGCAATATTGGGAACATCAATTGAATACTGTTATATTTTTTTAGCCTTATAGTTTATAATTTATCGTAAAGGATCACACTACAACAGCTAGAATCGTCATTAGAAACATACAAATTTGATTTATCAAATACTGTTCACATAGGAAAAGTTGCAATTGTATGATTTCAAAAACATATTTATATTAGATATGTACATCAACATTCAGACCTTATACACCAATACTACAATATACACTATTCACATTGGATATAAGGATATTAAAGTAGTTCATGGAAATTTCACCAAAGTTTTCAACTATAAATGCTCATTTTCTCATTCCACTGCAGTCATCAAGGTGCTACAGGAAGTACAGACTTGAAAAAGCCTACAATGGCCAAATTTAGATACCGAAGCATGGTATCCATGATGTCAGGAAGCAACCAGCCAGGTATCAGACATTTGTCCTTTTGGAGCTCCTCAGGCGAGCCAAACCGTTCTGTAACTGCTAAGATTGGTTATTCTGCTTATTTGACCTGAGTCGTGCGAGTCCTGAGCGTTCTTCTTCCTCGTCACTTGTGCAAGAGAGGCCACCAACAGCGCCACGAGATGACGTAGCTTGTATCAAATCTTGATCTGGACCATTTCTGCTCTCATATAACAATATTCCAAGAGTCTCTTCGTAAATTCTAGCTTCAGGAAATTCCACTTTTGTGTGTTTTTTATCTGTTGCATAGACTATAGAAGTGCAACAGACCTCTGCACATTTTTTACCGTGTCCAAAAAATGACCAGCAACATATTTCATTAGAGCCAATGACATCTTTTATAAACAGAACTCTTCCACTGAATCTGAGAGACAACTTATCAAACAGCTCTATATTTTTCAATAGATTGTCATCTGAAGTGCTGGTGTATGAATACTTGTTGTTGTGTCTATTTATGAGCAGCTTAACAACAGGCTGAAATATAAAATAATAAATTAATTGTTATCATCAAATCTATATTGTAATTTTTCTGCTGAAATGCTTCAATTTTATTATGACTATTATTTAATTTTAAGGTTGAAACTATGTATTGTGATTTGTTATCCATACCATAATACAGAAAATAACATGTTTACCTTTGAAGTTGACATTATAAGCAATTGTTCTTCTTTTTGAGATGTAATTAGGGGAACTCTGCAGATAGGTTCGGCCTCTCTTTCTTTTTTAGCCAATGCCTGTTGGCAGGAATCAGTTAATTCTTCAATTAGAAAGTACTTTGCTTCAGCGAGCAACTCCATTATTTCACGATAGCTGTCTGGCAATGCAACTGTGCCATCTCTCAAATAATTCAGAATTGTGCCAAAATGTTTCCCACACCGATCAATCAATATCCACCCTTAAATTTAATAAATGTAAAATCAAACTCAAATATATATTATCAGTAAAAAAAACATCCTGTAACGAAAATTAGATATACCTTCAGAGTCTGTTAAGACTTCCATTCTACCGCTGAACATCGTCCTTAGCATATTATCACTTTTAGTTAATGTTCCAATAGTGGTGTAGAATAAGGTTCCTCCCACGTTTAATTTAACATATTGGGATGGGCTCCCCTTTATCAATGTTTTGTGGTCGCCCGACATTTTAGAAACTTATCTTGCGGTCGGTTGATCACGGAGAAATTCCAGATTTAACGAATACAATTCTTTGTTGAGTTTAATCAGGTTAAACTCTAGTAATTAATTGATATTTCTTACATTTATAGACATTTTTTTCACTAGAAATATTCAAAACGTATTGATTTTTATTCGCACTACTGACAGTTAAATATATTTTGACAGTGACATTATGACATAGTTTTCGTAAAAAAAATGTCAATGGCACAGAGTAAATAATGCTATCATAATATATTTCATCAACGTCCCACAGCTACTCTGTAGCTTTTTCTTTTCTTCTTCTTTTTCTATTCTTTTTTCTACAATATCTCTACTGTCTACGAAGGGGATGTTAGTATTTTTAAATTTCTTTGTATTTTAGACAAAGACGTTATTACCACTAACAAGACTGTGCAGTGTGCACCATGGCGCAAAAAACGGTCCGCATGAGAGCGTATTTCATTCCTAAATATGTGACCACTTCCTAAAGTCGCCTCTACACATAGGCCAGCGCATTCGCCAACGCGCTGGCGGTGCGCTTGCAAACGCGCTTGTGAGTAATCCACACATTGGGAGGTCGTTCAGTATGGTTTCAGGTTTGGTTCGAGCCAATGTGCGGACGGATTCAAAAGGGATGTTGAGTCGCTAACAGCTGCAGCTGTATATTTATTCACAGCTAAAAATAATAATAAAGTAGGATGCTCTTTGTGAAGTAAAACATTGTGAGGAAAACGGCATGTCCAAGAACCTTATTTATTTAGCACTTTTAATACTTACAACATTTTTATTTTTATGGTACTTATTTTTTGGGTTCCACAGGCAGTTTTCACTCTGATAGAGCTCAATAAATTTAAATGTTTCCTCGTTACTCATATTGTTCGCCATTTCGTCAAATTAGGTGTTAATTCGCCGCAAGAAAAAAACGTGCACTCTTGATCGCTGCTCCGGTCAAACTGATCGCGCGGCCAATGTGTGGATGGTGCGCCAAGCTTGCGACAAGTGTCCTTTGATGTTGCCGACACTGCTTCAAATACCTACCGCCAATGCGCCAACGCCCGTTCTACACATTGGGCCAGTGGCTGAGCCAACGCGCTTGCCAACGCGTTGGCCTATGTGTAGTGCCGGCATAACAACTTGTATTTTTCTAACTAGGTGACCATGGCTTTACAAAATAAAGGACAAATTTCTTGAAAAGCAAGCGGGTAAATGTCGAGTACATATTATATTGACGATACGCTACCTAATTTAATGTAGGTATGTAAAAATAAAGTAAAACATAGTGCACGTATACCTACTGTACCGTAAAAGTATAAACAAAAACACTGTAAATTAAGTATAATTTTCATTCATAGCTAAATAAGGCTAAATAATACAATTTTTATCGTAGCCTTATCTTTTACGTGCTCCAGTATTTCGCTTTTAAGTTTATTTTTACCGATGCACAATAATTCGTGAGATGATGCAAAGTTAAACAAAATTCCTGGTTACCCGAACTACCATTTCTACAAACATCAATGATTAACCAATCAAAAGAGTTGTCAAAACCTTAGACAAGGACCATTTCCTTTTGGGAGATCTCTCGCTCGGACCGTTCTTGGGTTCCGTACCGAAACGGTAAAACGGGACCCTATTACTGAGACTTCGTTGTCTGTCTGTATCCAGGCTGTATCTCATAAACCGTGATAGCTAAATAGCTGAAATTTTCACAAATGATATATTTCCGTTGCCGCTATAACAACAAACACTAAAATTTTAAAATATGGTAAATATACTTATACTATATATTTTATTTAAATATGTACTTTATTTGACATATTTTTTTACATAAGTAGGTAAGTGAATCCGTTGCTGTTGCAACAGTTTAGACTTTAGTGCGTTAATAATTATGATAATATTTTTTTGACATCATGGGGAAATATTGTAAATGTCTACTAAGATATCCATTTATTGGCAAAAACAATCTATTACCTATAAAAAAAAACTCACATTCACTCAACTTGTTCGTATTACCATGTATTACCTTCTAGCAACAATACAATAAAAATGATCTAACGAGGAATATGATTGTAATTTTTTCATAAATATCACCGGAAAATATACAATATACAGTTCAGTTCTTTAACTAAAATTAAAATTATAATTCAAATCATAACAACAACAATAATAATTATTTATCTTGAGCGCAAATAACATAACTGATCAGCACAACATGCATAACTGAATAATGCGCCATTATGAGACCAAATAGACTGTCGATAAGATGAAATAAACAACAAAATAATATAACAATAGTAGTAAGAAAGATAACACAAACAACAATTCGTCATGGCAAACTTAAATTTGCCTCGACATAACTAAGGTACTTAAGTATACAATTTTTCAGACAAGGAATATAATCAAGTAAGATCCTCTGGTGCTGGTTGCTTTGATTCAGATACCTTCGAATATTTGCTTTTATTACTACCAAGTAAGTTTGCATCTTCTATTGTTTCTGGTAACTTTGTGTTCATCGTTTCTGGTAAAAATATTGACGTGAAAACACATATGAAACAGGTACTCGCTAGTATTATTCCAGGTAATCTTGAATCAACTCTTCGTCCCTGAAATTTTTATTTTTAGTATGAATATTGTACATAAAAACTGGTTTGTCTTGCAAACATTTGAACATTTTATTAGCCAAGCAACTCTTACCAAGTACAAAATATAAGGCGCAATAGCAGCTGCTGCACTAGAAACAACATTTCCCAAAGACAATCCTGAACTTCTCAAACTGGTAGGATATATTTCTAAATTTAGTAAATTTATAGCAAAAAAGGATATTGCTATAGTTAATCGTCCAATACCAATTAAAACACTGTGTATCCACGATGCTCGTATCCACTGCATATTTGCTGAAATTTTAGATTTATTTTGTTACCTATATAATATTACAGATAACAAAAGTTATTTTGTTTGAAAATAAAATTCTACATACTTAGTTCCCGAAGAGAAATCATTGTCCAAATTGTTGCTATCACAAAGAAAGACATAGTAACCGACCGTCGTCTGCCGAGATGGTCGCATAACCATGCCCCCAAAAAATTCGCCGGTATCTCGGCAATCGATTGTAGAGAGAACTGAATAAATGGATTTAAGCCAGACTTTTCTCCCGCGCTTAACACTAGGACAGAATAACTTATGGAAATAAATACCCTGAAATGTGAAAAAAAAATTAAAATCATCTGCAAAATCGTCATTAGGTATACAGGCACCTACCTGAGTCTCGAACGAACGTGCGTAATATAAATAATACCATTAATACCTACTAAGTACGTGAACAACTCATCAAGCATATTTTTTATCAATGTTTACCTACTTAAATTATTTAGTTAAGTACTATTTTGAGACTACTGTCACTTTCGACTAAGTACACTATCGGTATTCGCTTTAAAAAAGTATTCGGAGGGTTTTTTTACCAATCTCACCATAATATAAGCAGCAAAATTGTGTTAAGGGCTAATCTTTTTCCTGAAAATAATGCGAGTGGGCCAAATCCACTATTGCTATCCTCAATTTCTATTGCCATAAGCTCTTTCTCAGTATCCACCTCCAAGTCGCGGTTATTATCTTTTGCTATCTTCTTCAAACATTTGATGCATTGTTTTGTTTTTCCCGTAACACACAACCATCGCGGGGATTCTGGTATTTTCCTATAACATTACAATAACATAGTTTAATAATAACAATGACTCATAAACAACTTTAAGTAAACATTTCATTGACTAAAAACAATTTACGTACCAAGAAAATATAATCCATGGAATTAAAGGAGCTGTTGTAATGATAACAAATAATTTCCAATCTCTAAGCCACCAATAGAATAAGGACATAGTTGCAAGTCCTATACTAAATGCTGTATAACGCATTGATGTTGTGGTAGTTCTCCGAGCTGAAGAAGATATTTCCATAGATATGACAGATACCGACTGAGGAACGGACCATGAAGGGGAAGAGGCAATAATGCAACCAGTTGCAAATATAAAGAATGATGATCCAGCCATTAGTGATATAAGGCGACCCAAAACGACGAGTAACATAGAAATCATGTAGGTAGGACGGCGACCAAATCTAAAACAGAAATAAATACTGAATAATGATTATAACAACAATAACTACAATCTACATTATTTTAATATATCAAGATGAGCGAACAAAACCTGGCAAACGTTGTTCAGAAAACCCTTGACTGAGGGGTATGAAAATTAAAAATGATTTTCTACGTATTCTCAGACCTACCAGTACCTAAGTTATAACCTAGACAAGAAATAATCATAGAGTTGGTCGCGGAGAAATTTAGCCACTTTGATCAATCAAGTCACTTTGATCAATCAAGTTTTTTCAGAGTTTCATCTAATCCGTTAAGTGTATCACACGTCCAGACAATGTATATAAACTCACTCATATATAGATATGAGCGTCCAACCAACCAAACAAACAAACCGTTTAGATTTATTACCTATAATAAATCTAAAGTTTTTTTTTTTGGTTGGTTGGAAGCGCTAATCTCAGGAACTACGGGTCCGTTTTGAAAAATGTATATACCTACCTAATCCATTTATCGAGGAAGGCTATAGCTGTACATAATTTATACGTTAAGTTCAATACTTCTTTCAATAGGATCGGAGCCATAGAAATCTAATAGTGTCTTGTTATTTAGATTTCTATGATCGGAGCCATGCTGGTAAAAACACGGGGCGCAGCTAGTTTGTAATAATAAGTTCTATACTTACACATCGCCAATCCAGCCGAATACAACTGAACCAAATGCTTCGCCAATTTTACTAAAAGCGAACAGGTTCGCAATATTTATCTCTTTATCGCAAACCCAATTTTTTTCTGAAGCAATTGTGCTTTCGTACCAAGTTTGATCATACGTGTATGAATTGCATTCTGTAATTTTGAATTAATAAGAGTAAGTAGCTAGAGATTTATTATACCTCATAGGTAATAAAAAATTCTTAAAAAATTGTTACAATCTGCTGTTGACATAAATAAATAAAAATTAAAACAAGCAATATTAGAAGTTTTTCCTTCATCAACATAATCCAATAATGCATCCAATAATGCATGCAATCAATCCTGCATCAACATAATCCAATAATCGGTATCTGCTATACCTACAATAATATATTATATGTATAGTTATGAAACTATTTATCCATAGCACATATTAAAAGCAATATCTCGAGATTAGATACAGATACAGGATCGTTATTACTGTCGATAACTATCTATTATAATTCTTGTATATCGTCTTTCTCAAATTGCTCAAATCTATCTATCCGGATTGGTCGAGTAATTTCGGGATCAGATCGCCCCCAGCTAACAGCTATGATATTCCTACATATACATAATATGGCAAGAGGATTAATCCAAAACAGTTAAGAATTTCGAGGAATATTATTTATAACATTTATGTAAGTATAGAAGGAAATTAACAAGGGTCCTTATAAATAGGTACTATGCGAACAGAAATATAATATTGCGGTCACAGCTACTGGGTCATGACTCGTGATAATAATTATTTGGGTATAAAGCGTAATCAATATCAAAATATAGGTATTCAGCAGTGTATTTTCGAATTTCCGTAAATAATAATTTAAAAAATCATAGACATAATTAATTAACGAGCACTTACCCGTTGTTTCATTGTTAACATCTGGATGTTTATAAATGGTGCAGCTTTCAAATTTAACATCACCGTTGGCATCGGTATGCCTAAAATTTTATTTCAATGTTACAAATAGAAATTTAATTTTGAAAAAAAATGTGTGCGTGTACTAGTGTACACACGTAAGAAGTGAAACTTCTTTATGACCTTATTTTTCAAAAAATAATTTACTACATATATGCAACTTTACAGAAATACGTCGAATCACGCGTGGTAGGGATAAGAAAAAGATGGCGCGTAACAGAAAAATGTCACGCGTAACGAAAAAATGTTACACTAAATTTTTTTCCAACCCCGATAAAGAAGTTTCACTTCAAAAAAACGTTATAAGTAAGTGTGAATAAATACTTACACTGGGATATGTTTAAGCTTCCACGTATAATCACTTACGTTGATATCAGTTTTGTCAGGTAGTTTGCACGTGTATGGAGTAAATGCTAAGGCTAAAATAATATTCATATAAGCCATACTCCATAAAAACACCACCAGCACATTGTATTTTACATCGAAACATTTTTGAAATTTTCCCTCGTTGCCTACTTCGGAGAGAGCTTGTTCGTATGCGATGCCCATTTAATTAGGTAAATGAAAATTAAAAATAAAAAACACCAAATTTAATATTCAGACAATTATTGTACGCCTAACTACTTACACCAATGAAACTCATCACAAAGTACTCGACAGAAAATTATTTATATCTCATATGAATGACATGATAACATTATTTACTTTTTATTGTTTGGTTTATTTAAGACATAGGTACATAATATAGTGATTAGTTAAGATCATAATTATTTCAATGTGTTATTTAATATTAGATGAAAAAGTGTATAAAGATTATTTACTTAGAACAAAATGAAACATTTAAAACAAATACTTTCTACTGTTTTAAATTTTAATCTTATTGTTATTCACGATAGAATATGTTTAACAATTTTATTATAATATTAGATACCTACAACATGACGTATATTAAGAAGTAGGTGTTCATTGTAAACAAATTTTTTAATTAGTGCTGAATAAGCTTAGCCAAATGTTTAAATTTCCTAGAAATACTAGGTCCTATATGATTATCATCATATTTTTAATTGTTATTTGGTATAATTTTAACAAAAATGTTATGTGAAGGTACGTACCTATTGTGTTAAACAAATAAATATAAAATCTTCGAAAATAGTACTGAATAGTGTAATGTTTTTCTTTTCTAGCATAATATAATATTTACTATATTACACTATTTCAGTGATAAATATATCCAATAAAATTTAAATCACAATTGTCGTTCAAACTTAAACAATTTTTTATTCTACTCTTTTCGTTTCTTTTTTTTTTTGTTTGTTATAACATGTGTATAACCTATGTAAAAATCAACTCATAATATTTTAATTAATAGTACTGGCGGGTACTTTTTAAGCGTCTTATTCACGGTCCATCCCCGACGTACGTCAGCTCAAGGCCGCGGTGCTGGATGTATCCTACTGACGATCGTGCGCGCATCAAGCATGGCTAGGGTTGCCAACTTTTATTTGAAGAAATAGAGTATATCTGATTTTAAAGGAGGTAAATAAAGAGTAAATAAATATTTTTAAAAATGTATTTTTTTGTACTTTTTGCAGTACCTAAGAATTTTTCATTATTTTTAAATGAATTATATGAATCCAAACATTCCAAATCTAAATTTATATATTTCAAGAGCTCATTTTTAATTAATTTTTAATGAAGCTCGGTTTCTCTCTTCCCGCCACTTCACATTCATGACCGAAAAGACTCTTTCAGTAAATGCTGAAGTGGCGGGAACAGAGAGTATAATATAGCTAATCATTTTTTTTAAACAAACAAATTCGTTAGGACATTTTTTTTAAATAAATTGCCATTTTTCTGCAGTGGACTTTTGCATAAAATCTTTGTTATTCAACAATTCGCCTTGGAGTTCTTTTAAAATAATAACTTCTGAATATAAACTGTCCATGTGTACTAGGTTGATCCAAAAGTAATAATAATTGGGTATTTCCTGTGTACATAAAAATATAAAATAACTGTTTCTTGCTTGCTCATGTACTCACTACGTTATCACAAAACTAAACTAACTACTAAGTTATCACAAAAAAATCATATCAATAGGCCACGTTTCCAAGTATTTACATTAATTTCTGTTGGCAACACTGATCTGCTGTACAGCAAGCCTATTCACTGTCCATCTGCACGACGTTCGCGGTGGTGGGGGTGCTCGCTGGATGAAAAATTGGTCGTGCACATCCAGCAACGTAATAATAATAATTATTGACGTACGTCAATACTGGCGCAGTTTCATTAGTCGTTAACTCGTTCGGTATACAGCATACGGGGAGTCCCCGCAGGCGAGATAACAACCAATGAAAACAAGTTCCCCGCATGCTTAATACCGACCGTGATATCGACCAATGAAATTCATCGGTCAATATACAGCTTGCGGGTCTTAAGTCAAATACTTTTTCATTATTCAATTTCATTCGTGAGTGCTTGTTGGATTATAAAGACGCTGCACAAAATGGCTGATCGCTTTACGGATTCGCAAATGTTGAATCTCGTGGAAATCTATCGAGATTATGATTGTTTATGGAATGTGACTAATACGTTGTATAGAAACCGAGATGCAAGAGAAAGTGCATATAAACAAATTGCGGAACGGCTAAATATTAAACGTCTGTTTCAGTGCCACTCTTGTTAATAACTGGCGACGTAAAATGGAGGTTCTCCCTACACCCCGCATGCGGGCCCTATCGACTAATGAAAACGGTTCCCCGAATGCTGGCCCTGTGGCATGCGTTCCAGAAATCTCTCGCACCCCGCATGCGGGCCCTATCGACTAATGAAACTGCGCCATACTATTCACGGTCGTTTTGCGTCGTGCATCGTGTATGACCTTGGCGGGACGTACGTCAAGATGGACCGTGAATAAAGCGTCTTAATTGACACCCTACCACAGAATACATAATAGTAGCTAAACGCTAACCCTACGAAAAATGGATTCTCCCTTAAGGTGATTGCTACGATCTGTTCCCAGCCAATGTTCCGCTAGATGGCGCTGAATTCTACATTTCTAGTTTATTTGAGTTTTTGCGTAATTGGAAAACCTTAAAGTCGTAGGAATAGTCATGGCGGTTACTGAATATTATATTTTATTGAAATATGTCATATCATTGCCTTAAAATCCACCCAATTCGGTAAAAAAATGCATTATAACATCTGTCATTGCATACAGGGTCGTTTACACACACAGACGTATACAAAAATGATAAAGATTTAACTCTAGATGGCGTGAATCGTGAAACACAGACGTATACAAAAATGATAAAGATAAGTCTAGATGGCGTGAATGTAAAACAAGTTTTCCATTTTTCTGTATGGGTAGACAAAACTTCAAAACGCCACCTGCTACGGTTTATATTATGAACGATTAGCTTACCGCCCGCATTTAAAAAAAAAAACCCGCATAGTTCCCGTTCCCGTGGGATTTCCGGGATAAAACCTATTCAATGTGTCCAAGTTACGTTCTATATGTGTGCTCAATTTCATTGTTATCGGTTCAGTAGTATTTGCGTGAAACACACACATGATACACATCCTCACAAACTTTCGCATTAGTAGGAAGTAGGATTGTTATAAAAATAAAAGTTATATTTGTTGGCGTAAACTATTTTATTGTAATTTTGGGAAATAAATAATGTCAAAATTGATTACAATAAAACGCAGTTTTATTTTATTACATTACTGATTACACTATTGTTTTTTTTATCAAAACATGTATTTGAAGTAGCATATATTATATGATATAATATTATGCTGATCCAAGCATTTTCACTCAAAACTAATATCACTAATGATTTGTAAAAGTAAATTATTTCAATATACATTTCATAACCAACAAGTAAGAATAATTATTCATACAACAACAAACCTAAAACACTATTTACTATGGGCAGGCCTCCGTCACTCGCTCAAGGTCGCGCTATAAGTGCCTACCGCACAGTAGGTCGGTACCGACCCAAGCGGCAGTTGGTTGGCACACGCGAGACTGCGCACCCGCGTCACGTTTCCCGCGCTCGCTACCAAGATGCCTGCTCAAAATTAATTTCATTCCGCCTTGCCCTTGCTTTCCAAAAGATTATTTATTAAAATTATTCATAAGATTCAGAATTTTTACAACAGTTAAATTGAATAACCGTAAGTTCAGCGATGCTAAAAAAAACATTGAACATTTCATAAAATTAAAGCACATATAATTTTTATCTGTATTGGTCTTGTGGCCGCAGATTCACCCGAATGAACCCTCTACCCGTGAACCCGTAAATCTCAGCCATATAGTCAGCAGCCCCCGAGCCACGCAGTAACAAAGAAACCCACAAACCTACCAGGCTACTTTTTATCCAGGAGACACATATAGCGGGTCCACGCGAGTGAAACCGAAGGAAACAACTACTATCAATAAGATTTCATTTTTTTTATTGTATAATGTAACAAATATAATTAACAATAAAAAATTAAGTGTTTCAGCAACTCTGTGTTTAATTTACGCGCTCGGTACAACCCTAAAGTTTTCGTTTGATAATATGTAAATTCTAAACAAACTACTACCAAAATACAATTAGAACAAAAATCATTTGACTTGATGATTTCGGCCGCGGCGACGCGACGCGTGACGTGAACGGAGTAGAGTACCTATACTAATTACTGATACCTACTTTGATAAAACAAACTACTTGTTTGTCTGTCTGAAAATTCGGAAGTACTTTGGTAGTTTACCGATTTATAATAATATTGTATATATCGTTGTTTAAAAAATATTCAAACACAATAAAATATGATATACTGATTTATCACTGGTTTTTTTTTATCAAAACATGTATTTGAAGTACCATATAATATTATGCTGATCCAAGCATTTTCACTCAAAACTAATAATATCACTAATGATTTGTAAAAGTAAATTATTTCAATATACATTTCATAACCAACAAGTAAGAATAATTATTATTATTCCTACCTACAACAACAAACCTAAAACACTATTTACTATGGGAAAATAACCAGGAAGGTGAAAAACATATTATTATTTACGATTTCGACGCACTCGACTTTTAGTAAAATATAGTAGGTAAACATAATATTATGGTTTTGATTTTTGCTAATGAAGTTTTTCACTTTTTGATTTTACAGCAAATACAAAATAAAAAATATACCTACAATGGATAATATGTAAATTCTAAACAAACTACTACCAAAATACAATTAGAACAAAAATCATTTGACTTGTTTATTTCACCCAGAGGCCAGAGGCGGCTCGTGACAAAATTGTATAGGTGTTCACTTGAAATAAAACAACGAAAATACAATAGCGTTAGCGGGATGATTTATTACAAAAAAATGAGCACCACATTTTATAAATGTCTATAACACTAAAAATTACAAAGTACAGGCTATTTCAAAACGAATTCAATGATTATCAATAATTAGCAAAACACCGAATTTGCATTCGCGAGCGTAGGTATCCATAGTGTTTGTCACTGACGGTCACTGACCTCTATAACTTATAGTTTCTTATACGTGAGAATCAAAACGCTACTTGCTACGGTTTATTATGAACGATTGTTATAAAAATAAAAGTTATACAATA
>CAJQZM010027845.1:0-12169 GCA_907164665.1 Colias nastes | reverse complement strand
TTTTTTTTAAATCAACACATTCGCGTCGGTATGGCGGGCTGTAAGTCACACCGGAAAAGTATGGCATGACACTACCGCCTACTTCTTTTTTATGGGCTGTCGGTAAATTCTAAAATTTTTGTGTTACAAATCGTTTGACTTTCGCTATTTTTCCGACGAGTTCGACTAACGCCCACGCGACTAAGCCGCCGGTACCAGTGTTCACACCATCGTTTTTCTTTTTGTCATTGCGTACTAAGACCCCTGTAGAACCGCCATCCTGTTACAAATGACTCGAAATTTTGTGTCAATATCTCCCGGTCTATACGTAATAATTATAATTTTTGAATTTTATGTTCTAACGATACCAAACGTCTGCACGTGGCACCTGCGGACAGCGTAAACTGGTTTATTCTGGTTTTGTGCGTGTTTCCACTTTCCACTATCAAGTGACGATTTATTTATTTGTTTTGTTTCGTAATTATTATGGTCAAATATTAATTATGAAACAAATTATTATGGACACGATATTTTATTGTTTCACGGTAGTCGCCTTGTCGTTTGCTCAAGGACGTGAAATTGAATGATATATTTTTTTTATAAAGTCAAAACCATTTTCTTTCAAATAAAAACTTGTTTTTATTGAAAACAAAAGTGTTGCTAGGAATAAGTATAAAATTAAATAGTAATGTTAGGATATCGAAACATTTTTGTATAGGCCAGAACGATATAGTGGAAACGCGCTCTAAGATCTGAGTAATATACACACCACTACATATGCAAAAATTTCTCCAAGCTAATTTACCTGTACACGTATCTATTAATTAGAATGACATTTAGATAATCATGAAGATTAAAAATATTTTTTGTTCTTATTTCTTACTAGCGACCCGCCCCGGCTTCGCACGGGTGCAATGCTGATACTAAATACACTACAGAAAAACGTGTAACTAAAACGTTGTGAACGTGTGTGAACGTTGTAAATAAAAACATAGCGGCCCGCTACGGCTTCGCACGGGTAAGTATAAAATATATAGCCGGGCGGCCGGCCGGTACCGCCGCAAACGCTACGTCCCGCAATTTTTAAATCTGTAATATCTTCGAAAATATTCACTTAAATCATACGGTGTAAAGGGCCATATAGATCTATATTAAATGAACAATGTATTCAAGGTATTTAATTGGTTAAGGATTAATGCTGTATTGGTTAAAATCGCTTCGAAAATTAGCCATTATTTGTCGTAAAAAGTAAATGACAAAAAAAAGTTATTGTGGGTTATCTCTAAGGGGTTATCCATAAGAGATAGACATATACCATCGCGGACTTTTCTGTAGACCTTTTCAATGTGTATAATACTTAGTACATTATTTTGATAAAACTCGTAGGGTTTAGCCTGCGTTTGCAATGTAAGCGGAAAAAATGTAATTTTTTACGACATCACATTAGAAACCTCAAAAATAACAGTACTTCTCCACTATTTAATGGATGTTATTATACATTTAAACCTTCCTCTTGAATCACTCTATCTAATAAAAAAAACCGCACCAAAATCCGTTGCGTAGTTTCAAAGATTTAAGCGTACAAAGGGACATAGGGACAGAGAAAGCGACTTTGTTTTATACTATGTAGTGATACCTACCTAGGTAGACTAATTAATAAATGTGTAAATTCGATAGTCACCTTGTACTATGTATAAGTGATACAACATTAATAGAATAATTGATGATAATAGTGGTTTTCATTGAGTAATACTGTCATGAAATTAAAACACACAAATTATTTTTTTTTTCGGTAAATTAAATCGAACGCAATAATCTTGTACAATAAATCTGCAGCTTATTATCATACAGGTGTTTCATTAGAATTTTAAAGTTGTATATTGACGTGGAATTTTAATGTGAATAGTAAAACTCCATTCATGAGAATGTTTGTGAATGAATCTTGCAGTCTTATGTAATAGGCATGACGACAGTATCCATAAATGATCGTATTAGTGTTTTTAAGGGAAAATGTATAATAAATAAATTAAATATAGTGACTTAGAAATCTTAAAAACATTAAGATTAATGAGATTATCAATAAAATAAAACATTGAAATTCTGCAGTTGGCCATTTTGACTAAAACACGCGTGACGTCACGCTTAAGTAAACAACTCACGTCAGATGTGTTTTGTTGTTATGAATATGTTGAGAACACGCATTTTTATTTATTTTCTATTGTTTCACGTATGCTTTATCGACTCAGAACAGAAATATAATTGCGAATTCACGAATACATGGTTCGGGGTTCTCCGCGCCAACTTTATACAATCATTTCTTATTATTTTCTCGCTTGAAATAATTACTAACACATTTTTGAGCATTATTTTTATGTGGATTCACACTGCAATACTGCACACCACTTATAAACTTTGAAATTCGTTTCTATAACACATATTAAATAAATATTTTTTTAATTTTCTTCGCAATGCGTACAAATAATTACGTATTTACTAAAGAGTGACGTCACGCCTACGCCATGACACCTGCGAGCTGTTTTGGCACAGTTAATAAATATTTTTTGAAAAATGGCTTTTATCTTCGTTAAATTTAAGTATATTACCGAAATATAGGGTTTTTCTTGTATAGTAAACGTATACACACATTATGGAAGAGGATTTCAAAATCTTTCGTCATGCCTATTGATTTTATCGATTCCGGTTTCATTAATTCATAGTTAAAAATTATCTACGTCTTAACTTATTAACATTATCAGTTACTAACAAGTTTAAGGTGTGACACGATTGAATGAGGCTAAAAAGTAACACCTCACACCTGTATAGGTAGTCAATAGCCATAGTATAACTATTAATGAATACTAGTAATTACAATTAGTATAGTACTTAATTTGACTTGAGTTTTACTGGTGGCATGATAAAGATGTAGGTAAGTATTGAGTCCCCCCCGGGTCCAGGCCTTGTCGCGGCGGGGGGGCTCAGTAACTTGGGATGCAATCCAGCATCTTGAGTGAAGCCAATTGGACCGAGTGGACTGCTCTCGGTATCCCTCTTATGAGAAGAGGGGACAGGAGATGCACTAGCGCTTTGGCGCGTGTTTGGGGCTTCTATTGCCCAGAGGAGCTTCATGCTCGTAGTATGGCAGGCCTGCAAGGCTTGCGGTCATGGGCGGCGGACTGGTGAGAGTTAAAAACCTCGTTGGTCAGATTTTGGTCAACGTCGGCCAACCCGTTAACGCCTATTTTTAGGGATACGGAGGTCCTACTGGACCAAGAGGAAGTCTAACCTCACTAAAAAATAGACCCTAACACTAAGGTTGGGACGTCGCTGATGGTGTGTATGGCCGGGGAGAGCCCGGTTCCTAGGCGTCCATTAAGAGAGAGGGGAGGAAGCATGATGGATAAAGCGAACAATAACCAAACTACTCAGGCGGGTACCAGTGTAGCTGGAGAATCCCGTGGTGTGTCGACAGATGCCTCTGCGGCAACTGTGGACACACTCAGCCCAATCGTATCTGAGGGGGCAATTGGTCGCTGTGTTGTTAGATTGGAGAGAAGTTTGGAGGTGGAATCGCGGCTTGAGTCGTTAATAGAAGACTCTGCGATGAGCCTGAGCTCAACAGGCAAGTTGAGCTGTAATAATAGTACGGGTACCCCAAGAACACAGAGGAAACCCGTATGTGAAAAGAGGATACGGTCACCTGAGGGGAGTATTTACAACTCAGACTCTCCGAGCGATAAGTCAGCTGCTCCGCTGCCGAAAGTACCCAAGACAAGGGGAAGGCAAAGATATCCAACTTCTTCTATAAGAAGTGTTGGTCTTAGTAGGGCCACTAAGAAATTGGTAGCCAAGCATGGAGAGCAGCGAAAAGAGGCGGAAGAATGTGCTGAGAGTGAAGCGGCGAAGCTTGTTGAGGATTATCACCTATCTAGAGCTTCTTGCCTGAGTGACTCGTCGTCCATTATTGAGGTCGAGACTGGTGAAATGTCTCATGGCATTAGAAACTTGATCTTGCATTTGGCTTCCATGGTTAACAATGTCGAAGTCAAGTCAAGAAATATTAAAGGGACTTTCAGGAAAAGTCTTAAGGAGGTAGTAGTTGGCTTGAGGGACTTAGGTGAAAGAGTTCATCGCGTAACTGCTTCCGAAGAGACTGCAAGGTTGGAACGGGAATTAGCTTCGAAAAATGAGGAGCTAAGACTCATGAAAGAGAAGTACGACAGAGCGGAGGCAATGAATGCCCGCATGTTTTCTGAGTTAGCCGAACTTCGTAAAGAAATGGCGGCATTGCGTGAAGAAGCGAAACGGGATGATGGAGAACGCGAGCGTAGACTTATGGTCCAATTTGGAGAATTAGTCAATGCTCGCTTTGAAGCCGTTGAGTCTCGGCTCTTGCCAGAAACCCGCGTCAGACCACCGCTTGCAGCGGACAAAGGGAGAAAGGAAGGAACTGCGAAAGCAAATCCAACTAAAGATAAGGCCCAAGAGAAGAAAAAATCTAAGAAGTCAAGGGGTTCGTCTGATGCCCAAGCACAATTGCAGGGTTCTGGTGCAGTATCTACATCCCATTCTAAAAAGAAGAGAAAGAGGAAGAAAGGAAGCAATGGGAATAGGACGGTGGCTCAAGCACCTATTTCAGCAGATGAGCATCGTTTGGTTCCTGTTACTGATACCCATAGTAAAGAAAGTTGGGCTACAGTTGTCAAAGGAGGTAAAACCATCAAGAGAAGTCAGGTTAAGAAGACGACCGCACAGTCTACGCGGCAAAAAGCTGCAAAGCTGCGTCCCCCAAGGTCTGCAGCCATAGTTTTAACGTTGCTTTCCGAGGGTGCAGACAGAGGTTTGACATACGCTCAGATCATTTCTGAAGCGAAAAAAAGAATTGATTTAACTAGTCTTGGAATCGAGTCTGTCCGCTTTAAACGTGCCGCTACAGGAGCCGCTATTATTGAGATTCCTGGCGTGGCTAATGAGGAGAAGGCCGATCTACTGGCCAATAAGTTTAAGGACGTACTGAACGAAACAGAGGTGCGGATCACCCGACCGATAAAATGTGCTGAACTGCGCATTTCCGGGTTGGATGACTCTACCACTTCTGAGGAAGTGACTGCTGCCATTGTTAAGACGGCTAGCTGTCCTCCAGAGATGATCAAAATAGGTCCCATCCGACGCGGTCGGTCAGGTACAGGAACGGTATGGGTTAGATGCCCTATAGCGGTGACCAAAAAACTTTCAAGTGAAGGAAAGTTATTGATTGGTTGGGTGTCGGCACGGGTTCAGCTTCTTGAACAAAGGAAAAGGCGTTGTTTCAAATGCCTAGAAGTGGGACACGTCCGAGATCACTGTAAATCAGAAGTCGATCGAGGTGCTCAATGCTACCGGTGCGGTGAACTGGGGCATAAAGCAAGGGACTGTTTGGCAGCACCACACTGTACTCTTTGCGCCTCATCTGGCATATCCGCCAACCATTCTATTGGTAGCAGAGCGTGTGGGGCATCCAAAAAAATGCGGCATCGTTCAGCTGTACCTGCGGTACAACCACAGCGGCTGGATGCGGAGATGGAAACAGAACATCCCACTTAAGATGGCTCTACGATGTTTGCAAGCGAATATCAACCACTGTGCGAGAGCTCAGGACCTCCTGGTTCAGAGCATGGCGCAGTGGTTGGTGCACGTTGCAGTTATTGCGGAACCATATTTTATTCCAAATCGGGATGACTGGTTAGGAGATTGTGATGGCCTTGTAGCCATTGTGGTGAAAATGCCTGAAGACACCCCACCTCTTGGAAGAACTATTAAAGGTCATGGTTGGGTTGCGGTTTTATTGGGTGAGACGCTCATCATTGGAGGGTATTTCTCTCCCAACAGGCCACTATCTGAATTCGAGGACTATCTACTAGAGTTGGAGGCTATTATAAGACAAAACAACTACCGTCGAGTGCTGCTGGCTGGAGATCTCAACGCAAAGTCTGCGACATGGGGCTCTCCAGTAACTAGTGCACGTGGAACACTTTTGGATGAGTGGATAGTAGCTGTCGGGTTGGTAGTTATGAATCAGGGCTCCGTAAATACGTGTGTACGTCAACAAGGTGGATCTATCGTAGACATCACACTTGCGTCAGCCATGTTGGCTAGCAGCGTGCAGGGCTGGAGGGTACTTGAGGACGTAGAGACATTGTCTGACCACCGATATATTCGGTTTGACGTCTCCGTTGCTCAAATGCCCCAAACCGGTCAGAGCCGGATTGCCTGTTCGGGAGAAGGTCCTCGGTGGGCATTAAAGCGTCTTGATCGCGAAGCATTGCAGGCCGCAGCGATTGTTCTGGCTTGGGTGTCACCGCTAATAGAGGCTGTTGATGTTGAGGCTGAGACTGAGTGGTTTCGCCAGGCCCTCTCACAAGTTTGTGATGCAGCCATGCCCCGGGTCAGATCTGTGCCTCCCAAGCGGCAGGTTTACTGGTGGTCTGAGAATCTCACAATACTGCGTAGCGCCTGCGTTATGGCCAGGCGCCGATACAGTCGGTTACGTCGACGCCGCTTCCGTGATAGGGAATTGGAGAATCAGCGCTATGCAGAATATCGCGAGGCGATTAACGGATTGAAGAGAGCCATAGAGAGGGCAAAGGCAAAAGCCCGGGAAGATTTCTTAGAATCTCTTTCTAGGGATCCATGGGGCCGGCCGTACAGGTTGGCGCTGTGCAAGCTGCGCCCCAGGGGTCCACCATTGACGAGGACGTTGGAGCCTGAGTTCCTGGATAGAGTAGTGGGGACCTTGTTTCCAAACGGGGATGCTGCAGTTGTGCCGCCTATAATGGGACAGCCGTTGTCAGAGCAACATCTTACCGATGTGCCAACTGTTACGGAAACGGAGTTTCATACGTCACTGATGCGACTTCGGGGTAAGAATACAGCCCCTGGTCCTGACGGTGTACACGGAAGAGTGCTGGTAATGGCAATGGATTGGTTGGGTGGAAGACTGAAGAAACTTTTTACTCAATGTCTTCTTGACGGTACTTTTCCACGCCAATGGAAGATAGGAAGGCTTGTGTTGCTACGAAAAGAAGGCCGTCCAATAGACTCTCCTTCGGCATATAGGCCAATAGTCTTATTGGACGAAGTAAGCAAGCTTTTCGAGCGAGTAATTGCTAGTCGGCTGGTTCAGCACTTGGAGGGTGTTGGTCCCGATCTAGCCGACTGCCAGTTTGGTTTTAGGAGGCGGCGCTCAACTCTCCACGCAATCTTGCGTGTTAAGAATATAGTGGACCAAGCAGTTTCTCGTGGCAAGTTCGTCATCGCGGTGTCCTTAGATATAGCAAACGCATTCAACACCCTTCCCTGGGCTACGATCAGGGAAGCATTACGGTTTCACGGGGTACCTCCTTACCTGTGCCATATCGTGGAATCGTACTTATCTGAGAGGTGGGTTGAATATCCTGGTAGGAATGGCTGGCAGCGCCGAGCAATAACATGTGGTGTTCCACAGGGGTCAGTTCTGGGACCACTTCTGTGGAACATTGGTTATGATTGGGTGCTGCGAGGTACCAATGTCGAGGGTACTGAGGTGACATGTTATGCCGACGACACTTTGATAACTGCTGGAGCGAAGACTTTTGCTGAGGCAGCCTTGCTGGCCGAGACTGGAACAGCCCAGGTAATCGCACGGATCCGTCAAATAGGTCTAGAGGTTGCTCCATCTAAATCGGAAGCCATATGTTTCCGCGGTTCACGACGAGCTCCTCCACCTGGGTCTTGTTTGAATGTGGGAGGAGTGTCCATTGCTATTCAGCCGTCTATGAGGTATCTGGGACTCATATTGGATAGCAAATGGACCTTCTATCCACATTTCAAATGTCTGTCGCCCAAACTACTAAGAGTAGCGGGAGCTCTCAGTGCTTTACTGCCCAATATTAAGGGACCAAACGAATCATGTCGCAAGCTGTATGAGGGGATTGTGCGGTCGATGGCTCTTTATGGAGCTCCTGTCTGGGTTGACTCGTTGACAAGCCGAAATATCAGCCTCTTACGTAAGCCTCAGAGGATGATGGCGATCAGAGTCGCCCGGGCATACCGTACAGTCTCTTATGACGCAGCTTGCTTACTAGCTAGATGTCTCCCCTGGGACTTGGAAGCGGAGATTCTTTCAACCATGTTCCACTGGCGAGAAGAAGTAGGCTTGCATCGGAGCATATCTCCAATAGACATGGACAGGCGCAGGGCCAGACTCCGACGACAGGCAACGGAGGCATGGGCCAGACGGCTAGCGAACGCGCAATATGGCATGATGTCTATCCATGCCATTTTGCCTGTATTTAAGGAATGGATGACAAGGCGCCACGGCTCGCTCTCATTCCGTACGACACAGATTCTGACGGGGCATGGTTGCTTCGGAAAGTATCTGTGTCGAATAGGAAAACAGCCAAATGCTGCTTGTCACCATTGTGACTGTGAGGAGGATACGGCTCAGCACACCTTAGAGTCGTGTCCAGCGTGGACAGCAGAACGCGATGCACTACGTCCTATGGTTGGATCTGACCTCTCACTTCCGATCGTAGTTGGTGCCATGTGCGAAAGAGAGGACGTGTGGATGGCAGTGCTGTCTTTCTGTGATGCAGTGATGTCACAGAAAGAAAGTGCTGAGCGCGACCGGGAGCGTAGGAATCCCGTGCGTCGCAGAGCACGCCGCAGGGGACGTCGGGTCACTTAGTAGACCCGACGAGCTCCTGCCTTTATCGTTGCAGAGTGTGTGCGGCGGGGGCTGCGCACATTCAATAGGCAACGCGAGGAGGGCGACAGACTGTTGTGGCTGCAGTCTGTCGTAGTGCTAGGCATGCGCGTAGGGTAGTTCGCGACTACATACGAGTAGATTGCCAATGGCAGGCGCGCGAGGGGTACCGTGAGCGTTCCCACCGGAGATCCCGGGATCCCCTCTTTACTTGCGCGGAAGTAGGCCACCGTGAGGTTTTAGTCAGTAGAAGTCTGACATAACCGTGCTGCTGCCCCCGAAGCAGCCGGTATTCATGATGAATTTCCTCACGTTAAAAAAAAAAAAAAAAAAAGGTAAGTATTGAGTACCCGTTTGTGTATTTGGATTAAACTTGTGTGTTTAGTTAAATTCAGAGTTTTTACAAAACTGGGTCAATATTATTCGATGTTTAATGTATAAGTGATTTAATTAAGATACCTACTTGGCTACTTGATTTCAAGCATAAAAACTGTTGCCTTTTTTATTTCGTTTATTTTGAATCATTTACCTATTTATATGTCGAAAATAGGTGACGTACTAAATAAAAACTAGTCAAATTAAATTTTGTTGCATACATTGTTATTGTTGAGGCCAATGTTGAGGCCAACATATTTCATCATTTCAATTTTCAATCAATATCTAACTAATTATTAATTTTTCTCTTGTCAATATTCACAACTGCTCTATATAAATTGACCTACACAATATTATGTGCAATAGTAATACCAATTACTAAATAGCCGACATTTGGTTCATTCACGTTCGCCTTCATAATACAATAACGTGGCATTGTGCGCAATTGTGCGTCTATTTGTTAACAATAGTCCTGTGTTGTGCTGACATCTGGTGGGCACAAAGGACATCGGTCCACTACCGAATCTAAATCTATACAACCTCTACTTTCTAAGCAATAGAGTCTACATTCATCCGACTTTTTATAATTACAACTTTTATAAATTCTATTTTATACTACTAGTTTTAAGATCGAGTTTGGATCGTTCAAGTGCTATTTAAATTGCTTTATTAAATATCACGGAATTGCCACTTGTTACAGTAATAGCTCGGTGACGGAGGGGTGACAGCTATTTGCACTTTTTGTGTGTTTTGCCAGTTGGCACAAACATGATACGTAATTTGTTGACATGTGTACTGACTGTGCTCGTAATCTGATTTGAGGATAGTTCAATGCTTTAATGGTTTTTTTACGCTCATAAACGAGGAATATTCATGTGGGATTAGTAAACATACTCATATTAATATTGTACCTGTGTCTCCTTGTGGGATAAGAGGCAATTAGTAATTTATACATGTTACAACAATTTCAGTACCTAGTCGATTTTATGTGCTCGAAGCTTTTATCTTATTCTGTCAACAGAAATAGAACCCAACAGGGCTTAATCCTCGCGCTACCCACTGTACCAAGGAGGCGTTTGGATCGCGTAGACCGTAGAGGCTTTTTTACCTGACTCTTTTAAAGGACAGCAATTAGTCATTTTATCGGTCACAGTTATAAAGCGAGCAAGTGATCTGTAAAAACTTTCATCGCTTATTAATGATGATTGTTCTCCTTCAAAAAATATATCAAATAGAAGTTAGAGTTGGTAAGACTCAGTATTCAAGCATAGGTAGGACAAAATACAAAATTCTGAATAGCCCTAACTATCAGATATATACCTATGTACTTGCCTGTATGATGTCTATGAAAATAAGTAGATAATATTTTGTTAATAAATGAAACTAATTAAGGACAATGATATAAAACTTGTACCTGAACGACTTGGAATCAAATCGTTATCAGGCAGATTTTTGTGTCCTACTTCCTACTAATAGATATTTAAAAGCGGAAGATTATAAGAATTTTTCACGGAATAACAAATTATCTTCATAATTCACAGATAATCGGATCTGTATGAAGCTTGGTAGTGAGATAGATTAAGCTCTGGATCCAAGCGAGTGATATTCATACGTTTTAAATTTCAGCATTATTCATAAGTTTAATTTTGTATTCTTTATGTTTGATTTTACGAGAGTATTATAGGTACATTTTACAAGCGTAATATTATGTTGGCCTTACTTTGGTTAGCATTAGCTACTATTAAGTATTCTGTGCTTTGGTGACACGAGCCTAAAATTGTTTGCCAAACGTGCAATAAAATTAAACAATGCGTTATTATAAATCAATGCCAAAATGCTAATTAATTAAATTAATCTCTTGTGCATGTGTTATAACGCATAGATAATCAATCATCGCTTCGTGACGATGTTCTATAAATTATAGATTCAATGTTTGGATAAGAAACTGCCTACCGATCATCAAAGTAGATACGAATAAATAAAATGATGTAACAATGCTTAAAATTACACCTGATATGGAATTCAATGGAACATAACGATAACATAATGTTATCGTATGGAACGTAACGATAACATATTGGTACTCTAATGTATGATTATCATATTAGATGCTTAGTACTTAGTATGATAATTAGGATGCCTATACGATTTATTTAATAGGTACATTTGCAAAGCCTTTATTTTTTTATTAGTTATGGAAGTCCAAAGTCTACGTTGTATAGGTAATTAGGTAGGTATACTATTAATGTGACCAAATATACCTTTGGCCTCACACTTAAAAATTGTAAATAAGTAGGTACCTACATATTTTAATTTATTTTTTATAGATTTTCAAACAAAATTATAATAGTTAGATGGTTTATTCTTCCGCAAAATAACTCAAACTTCAAGTGATTTTCTACACAGTATAGTATAGTTCCATGCGAACCTACATAAAACTCGTGTTATAGGTACCTAGTTTTGTAAAAAAGGTGAAGTTTATCGTTTTGCAAGCCCTTGAAAATGAAGGAAATTTGCAATTTGTATCGTAATCGCTAGCGTAAAAGTGAGACGATATTATGCTCACCGATATAATATAGGTACCTATCAGAATTTCAAAACAAACAAAGAATATAGCCCACACTATGTTCCGTATTTTTCCAACTCTATATTGAAAGATGGTGAATAATAATAATATAATTAGTCACTATTTATGCAAGTTATGTGTTAATATTTTGCATTAGGGCAGTCAAGATTGACACTGTAGGTCGCACGAGTTGTATGCAACGCATATTGAATAACTAATAGTAAGATTTGCCTATTTAGTACGCAATTAGGCGTAGGTACTTTGTGTTACGAGGTTCGAGAATATTCCCTAAGGAATTATGATATAGGGCCTGTATAATATTTCCTAATGCGCTTTCGCTTGACGAAATTACAAGAAAACCTGTTTCAAGTTTTCGTTTTTGTCCATAAAAAATATCTGTCTGCCTCATTAGGCACTAGAAAATGCTTTTACGAAATTGAAAAAAAAGAAATGCAAAAATAAGTGAAAAAAGATATTCATACCTACATTTATTTAAGTGTTGAAACATTTATTTAAGTATTCAATTAGAC
>CAJQZM010027843.1:0-13196 GCA_907164665.1 Colias nastes | reverse complement strand
GTTACACTAAATTTTTTTCCAACCCCGATAAAGAAGTTTCACTTCAAAAAAACTTTAGATATAACTATAATAAAATTATAGCTATTATATAGGCAGCGTAAATTAAATTTACCTCAACTCATTTAGTATCATCAACAATCGGAATGATATGGAAATAATATCGCCTGCAGGAATATAACTGCAACTCTCTGTTTGCAGTTTCATAAATAGCTGCTAGTATAAAACCTACAGTAAATATTATTTTTTGGAATTTAAGATAATCATATAAATAGGCATTCAAAGATGTCCAAAAATTGCTTTCCACAAATGGGAAGCGCATGATCAGCATTATTATATCGAGTGAATGTTATCATCACCTATGAATTATGAAACGAGACCCATACAACTAGAATGAGCAACAAAGTCAATAAAGGGCAAAGTAAACAAAACAAGAGTCACCGTAGTCATTGAGATAATATTACTACGTATGGAGGAGACACCACGAACAAAATCTGTGCGCCATTTTTTTGCTCTAACTAAGTTTTAAAAATTATTATCTAGTTAGGTACTTACCGATGAAAGTTATTCCTTTGCACTTTTCCGTATTATTTGTGCAATATCGTAACACACACGAAGGCATATTTGATGCGTTTCACTTTAAAACAAATAAAAAATGAGCGTGCAGTTAAGCCATATGGCGTATGTTGAGCGGAACATAAGTGATGTAGGCGGTGTCGTCTCCATATGTATATCTCCATGACCGTAGTACAAGAATAACCCTAATATTTATTACTTTTGAATGCATTTTTTATTGTACAGTCGGCCAAGAAAGTGGTGTACCACCCTAAGTTTGAATATCGCTTGCAGATTCATAGGTGATAAAGATTAGTTTCGCTTGCAGATCGATCTGACAACTTCTATTGCTGTCTTTATCTGATTATTGATAACGACTATTACTGTTTGTAACGTGACAGCTGTTCTTAGTTTGAACTTGATGGAACCAATGACGTCGTAAAATCAACGGCGGGGGGCTGTAGATTTTGATGACAAAATTGTAGCTACAAATTCAGAATTGTAATCAACAAGTTACATAAAATTGTAAAGGCACAAGGCGAATCCACAAACCTACAATTTCTGTAAACTTGTAATTACAATATCAATAAAAAACAAGCTAAAAATAGATTTATCCTTTTATTAAATTTCTACAATCAATTTTAAAATACTTATAACAAACAAAAACATAGCATATATAGTAATATTTAGAAGATATTGAAAATTTTTAAAAATTAGAAACGGGTGTAACCGCCGTTGGCCTCTATAACCTCTAAAAGACGAGACCTCATTGAACCAACAAGCCGTGAGCAAATATCGGTTCCCAGCATTTCCTCCCAAATATAATTACAGTGACTAATAAGAGCTTGTTTGGTTCTTTCATTTTGATGCGACCATCGTTGGACCATAAGGCCCCAAAGATTTTCTATCGGGTTGAGGTCCGGCGATCTTGAGGGCCACTGAATTACCCTTACGTCAGTGTGTGAACGAAACCAGGCTCTTACGATCCTCGCATTATGAATTGAACAATTATCTTGAACAAAATCAAATTGTGGCACTTCGTTCTCCGGGTAAACATTACGGACTGTCGGTAGCATTGCATTCTGAAGCACGTCGATATAATTTACAGCCGTCGCTCGAGGAGGTAGAGAACACAATTCTCCTACACCATCCGCACTCATCCAGCCCCAAATATTTACGGAAATTCGACCTGATTCTCTATTTGGGATTACATGATCATCTTTATACCGTGTTGAATTATATCGCCAAAGGTGAAGACGTCCATGCTGACTGGATTTAAACGTTTTTTCATCACAAAACACTGTATTAGACCAATCAAACTCTAAGTGCTCTCTGGCGAAGTTCAGACGAGCAAGTCTGTGAGCATCCGTCAAATATATTTTCTTGGCGTAATGCCTGTGGTGCAACCCCATGTAATGTAGATGATTCCTTATTGTTTGGGCACTCACATCGAACATCTCCGCAAAATGTTTTGTGGGCTTAAAACCATTGATTTCATATTCCCGTCTCATGAATTCTCTATCGTTATTGGAGAGTGCAGGCCGGCGACCACTTCTTCTGTGATCCAACAAACTTCCCTCCTCTCCTTCACGACGAATCCAAAAGCGGACAGAATGCCTCGATATATTCAAATTCCGGGATATCGCACTGATACTGCGTCCCTCATTAAATTGGGCAATTATTTGTGCTCTTTCGGCAATGGTCAAGTTGGCAGGCATTGAGATGATTTTATATGCAGTTGATTGAAAAATAACACGGAAAATATATCGATTTTTTGCATATATTTGACAAAATGTCAATTGTCAGTTTTCTTTTTCAAATGGAATTCGGTTGTCTATTTAAATAGTTTTTATTACTTTTGTTTGGAAACATTTCAATTGCTTTGTAGAAACTAATGTCCTTTTCATTTATACTAAAGGTTAAAATGTCATGTACTTATATGTGACATATTATGACGTATGAATACTAAATACATAGGTTTACGTCATGATAATGTTGTCTCTTTCAGTAATATCTTTTTATAACGAACCTTGTTGTAATTTTCGATGACCGGGAAACTAAATCAAAACTGGTACACCACTTTCTTGGCTGACCGTACTCTACTAAACAATACTGAAAACTGATAACATTAACCTACACTTAGAGAAAGAGAAAAACTAATAAGAATCGAGGAAAAGTTATCCATGCGCGCTCATTTACCTAATAATTAATTAGTCATTACCTTGGTCATTACATAGGTAAATTTGACCTAAGGTTACCTGGAAGAGATCGTATATAAGTGACTAAATCAATAGCGCTCTAGGTGCGAGAGTATGCTCTGGCATAATTATTGTCCACACAATGATTTGCCGTGTAGTTTATGATCTCAAGTTACTTTGAGAGTCAGGCATTAGATTTATTTTTAATACAATTGGTATTGATAATTAGTTTTAGGTAAATTAGAGACTTTCTCGTGCTTACCAGTAGTGGTTACGATACATAGTAAATGTTTTGAGAAATTTTAAAACAAAAAGTATCCTATATCACTCCTAGGCTCCACAGTGAAAGAAAAACAAACATACTTCCGTATTTTCAATTTTAGTAAGGAAAGGCACTTTGGGTACCAACTATATACCTACATATTATCTATTATTTGTGTAGGTATTATCATTTTGAACACTATTGTTTGATTTCTGTTATTATCAGTGTTATTTTTATACTTTAAAGATTAAACTTTAGATAATAATTTTTATTTCTTAAGCCTTTTATGGCAATACAAGGTATTTTTGTTTACCCTTGTATTGTAACCTTTTGAAAAAGAAAGAAAAAAAGATGATTAATAATTCGATTTAAGAGCTTAGGTTTCATTATTAAATGATTGAATGTTTTTTGCCTTGAAATGCAAGTTAATATGTAAATGTTTAAAAGGCTAAATATTACTTTGACTTAGTAACAAAAAATTTGTGAAGAGTTTAAACTTTTGAGAAGTATAATAATACCTATATTATAATGCAGGGATATTAACGTGATAACGTTTTTAAAATCGTTTTAGTCGGGTGACATGTTCAGAAACTTGTGTCACACCAAAACCTCAAGAGCGCGATCGCAGGTATAACGAGAGAGAGACGGACCGATCTCCCGTCTCATCTCGAGCGCTGCCACCAATAAGACGTTATCACGTAAACATCTCGATCGTAAACCTACTTTACAAACAACCAATTTTTTTTTTGTTAAGCTTCGATTTTTAGTAAATATAATACAACCCAAAAACTACGGTTATCGGCTATCGCTAACTAACATAACATATAGGAAAAATAAAATAAAAATTAATAAATTAAAAATCATTTATTCCTTATTATTTATTAATATAACGAACAGCAAAACTAGTGTTCGTCAAAATTTATGATAAAACTTATTCCTTTTTTCTTAAAGTCAATTTAAGGGGTATCCCCCCCTTTATGCCTTGTACGACATTCATCCAAGGGTTAAGTGGTAGTTCCCGGGGGGTGTTCTCTGCTGGCTCGACGGAGAATCTTTGAAGAATCGCTGCAAGACCAGCTAAGGACTGCATCTGGCCTAAACGCGCACCTGTAACATTATATTGGCAAACGTATTGTTGTTTCGTAACTAGGGATATATCTTCTCGTAATGTAGAAAAATACATATTATGTCAAAGTAGTTTTATTTTCTAAGACATTTACTTGAGAATTCAAACACATAGGTAAGGCTTGTGCTCTACCTGATTTTTTTTTGAATTTAAGCTTAAAGTTAAAATTATGGTTAAAATAAACAACGTCTTCTTAATAATTGTATCAAATTATTATATACCTAGCATATGATTTATGCTGATGTTGTATCAAGGTTATAAGGCTTTACAATTAATCTTTGACGATCTTAAATAAATCGTAATTTTTTTTAACTTGCATATACCTAATGATAATTATGATATTGTACTCATAACTCAACGTAAACAATGACATTGACCATTATTGTCCTTTATATTATTATCATTATCATATTATATTAACAAAAATTTTACTCCTGTCTTAATTATTATCTTCCGTATCGTAGAATGATATGAATGAAGTAAAAAATAATTATCAAACATTTATAAATTATTCGATGTGTCATTAATTTTAGTCTTTGAATTTGAATGCAGTAGCTATTTAATTTATTGTTCTAGTTAATTCTATTTTAATTTTTAGTTTATTTGAGCTTTTTTATAAATATTAATTTTAATAGAACGTAAATCACCTCTCCATTCTCAAACGAACTGTGTCGAGCTTAATAAATGTAATAGCGTAAATAGTGAAAATACTAAAGGAATTAGGAATGAAGTTATTGCACCTACATGTTATATTTTCATAACTTATAATATTATGTAATCTGCATATTTAGGTTCAATAACCTTAAATAAACATATCGCTCGCGATACCATGATAAAACTTGTCTGTAATTTATAATTTCAAGCCCATAAGTATTGTATTTAATTTAAGTTAATTTCGCGTAAATTTGAATTTACTTAAAAATTACATGTAAATTAACTCACCGATGCAATTCCTCGGACCAGAACCGAACGGTAAATATGTGAATTTGTTGAGATCTTTTACTTCTGTTGCGAATCTTTCCGGCCAAAACTCATTGGGCCTATCGAAGTATTTCGCATCCTTTTGTATCGCTTGTATCGGGATGATCACTCGCACACCAGGGTCTATTGTAATTCCTAACTGGGAGATTGTATAACTTTTAGTGCAAACCCGATTTAATATTCCCAAAGAAGGGAACAATCGCATGCCCTCTTTGAATGCCATATCTAGAAGGGTCATTTCTGCGATAGCGTCATAACATAGTTTATTATTATATTTCGATAGCACTTGATCGATTTCATTTTGAATTTTGACCTGTATATCTGGATTGAACGCAAGTTGGTGTAGCGTGAAACTCGTGGCCGAGGAAGAAGTTTCGAAGCCAGCGGCGAAGAACACAAAAACTTGGGCAACAAGAACACGGATGTCCATATCTAGCTCCGCAGGTTTCGGCGCACCGTTCTCATCGAAGTTCTCAATAGAATCTCCATAAATTTTACTTTTCTCCGACAACTCCAATAGCAAATCTATGAAATCGTGTCTGCCTGAGGGTTTATAATTCCTCTGTTCAAATATCGATACAACAATATTAGTTATAGCTTCTTCTATATCCTTCTCCGAAATATATAATTTGCTTCCTAGTTTTGGAAACAATTCCCAAAGACCTAACACAATAATGTTGCGTATGGATCGCGTAAACATTTTTTTCCCTAAAGCTCTAAACGCGGAATGTTCGTTGTTAATGCTGTCCATTTCGATGCCGAAACCGCAAGCTCCAATAAATTCGGTCGTAAACCTCGCCATCAATTCTCTAACATCGCAAGTTCCGCCATTTTTCACTGCATTATCACCTGCAACGTGCAGTTTCTCTGCACAATTCACAATTAAAGGAAACATAGCCTTTAATTTGGCTGTAGTGAAAGCCGGCGTCAACCTTTGACGCAGTAATTTCCACGCATCTCCTTCGATATGAAACAGACTCTTTGATAGAGTTTCTTTATCATGATTTTTCCCAATACCTCTCACATAAAAGTGATTGAAATCGACATTGAGGATGTCTCGTGCGATGTCCAAATCTCGTATGATCAATTCCGGAGCAGAACCTCTGTAGTAGCCGACCACTTTCTCGTTTGGATATTTGTTGTACAACTCTCCAGATATTTGCGTTATACTTTTGTATCCGAAGAGATTGTTGAAATGATTTCCAAATATCGGCAACGGTGGTTCATGTTTCACGTTTCTTTTACTCCAGTATCGATAATTTTGTGTTAAATATAATAAAGCAACGGCGATAAACAATAACACGTATATAAACATAATTAGACCGGTCGGCCTCGAGGCTGGTTCTACACTGCACGATTCTCATTCATGTTCGCTCTGCCTCTACAGATAAGTTGCGATCACAGATTGAATCATGTCGCAGTGAAATAATATAATTTGTATGGTAAAACGCCTTTTATTATTTACTACTATCTACATACCACATACTAGTAAGTCCTTATTAATATAAAAAGTTACACATGCCTGCCTGTCTGTTTGTCTATTTGCAATAAAATTAAATACTATTGCAATGATTCTCATTTTATTTTCACTAATGGTTAGCGTGTTTCTACAGGAAGGTTTTAGTACAATTTGTTAAGTTTTAGACTACGCGGGCGAAGCCGGAGGCAGAGGGCTAGAATATCATAATTTTTATTTAGTAGTTCAGGTTTTTATACTTAGTTAGTTTTTAAGACTCTATATTCTTCAATTTGAATATTTTCGTTATAAACCAGTGTCATGCAATGGTTTTTCCTGAGTTTTATTATTATTTTTTTGAGCCAGTCAGTTTCTTAAGGATCCGTGCCGAGCTACTTACCGAGATGTGTTTTCTGTTGCCGCTAAAACAACTATTTCAAAGGGCCGATTCAGTGCGACGCGGATGACCTACGCGGACGTCCGCGACGGACGGTCAAATGTATGAAACCTTACACCGCGTTCAGAGCGACGCGGAGCTGTCCGCGTCGCGGAGAGCTATCCGCGCGCGGTCGAAATCGCTCCGCGCCGCTCCTCCGCGCCGCGGATGTCCGCGGGCGGACGGTGCTTGGTTCTAATGTATTTGTTCAGTGCTCGGCGGACAACAGTCACGCGGAGCGGATGTAAAGTACTGTCGTTGTCATGGCGGCTGCGTCAAATGTGCAAACCAAGAGGGTTACAGTCGATCCCGATCCGCATCGCACTGAACGACAAAATCATCCGCGACGGACGCAAAACCTAGTCCGCGTGCGGACGGTCCGCGTCGCACTGAATCGGGCCTAAAAATAAGAATAACATTTTTATGCATTTTGATGATTGAAATTTTCACACAATCTTTAGAATATTCCCTAAAACTGTAAAAGAATAATTAAATGAGAATAAATCAAATATTTAAGATTTATAAAAGATGATAATAGTGAGATCTATATTAGATAAATTATTTTCCTGTTCATGTTGTTCTTAAAAAAATACATAGAGGGCAGCCTTCAGAATAATAGCTTATTCCATATTTGTACGGAATCCTTACCATTCACAGGCGCACCCATCCGCTGGATTTGTAGCTGGCGACAAGTCCGCGGACAAATCTGCGTGTGTATGTGTCGGTGTGCGCGGCTCGCGGCTCGGCGCGGCGCTCGCCGTCTGGAGACGCGAGCGCCGCGCCGCACCCGAGCCGCGCCGGACAAATCCGTACGTGTGTGTGCGCGCGCGGATTTGTCGGTGAACTTGTCAGTCATTCGCCATACCTATACATAATTAATTTTATAAATAATTATTAAAAGAATTCATCAATCACAACGCATTTATTTATTTATGGTGGATTCTAGATAACAGATTTCGATTTTTAGAGTAACGTCTCTAGTAAGTATTTAAAAAGAAAAAAGGTTCAGTTCTTTAAATCAGAAAATGTTTATTATGTTAAGAATGGTTTATTAGTAAAATCAAATATAAAAATTACTCGTATCGGTCATTATTATTATAAATATATTATTTTAATTGAAAAAAGTTAAACAAATGTGCAGTTCTAGTTCTTCGTTGTTTCAGCCATTCCTTTGCCCACACGCGCTTTTTTTTCTGCGTTAAAAGTATTGCACCGACTACTAGAGCCACTTTTTTTCGTGGTAGGGTAGATACGTGCAAGGCTCACCAAAGTTCACAGTCGACTGGACTACAACTCGGCGCTCGTGTAGTGTGTGGGCGATGACGGATTTGTCCACGGATTGGTACAGCTCGGGGCTCGGCTCGCGGTGCGTGTAGTGAATGCCGGGCTTTAGTGTCGTGAGTCCGACTCGCACTACACCGATGTTTTTGAGTGATTATATTACGGTCATAATATAAATGACTACGGTCGGTAGGTACCTTAAAATAATTAATATCATATAATTATGTTGCTCGACTCCTACACAGTTACGAGTATTATGGTTGTAAGGTTATTACTAGTCAGTTTGCTGTTGTTAATTTTTTGTATTTTTGGTTATGTAAAAACTGGGTTTAGATTGGCTTTTTTAAACGATGGAATCATCCATGTTAATGAATGCAAGAAATAATTATAATAAAAGCAAAAGTAAAAGAATAGAGCTTAACTATCAATCTTTATTTATGTTTGCTTTTAAGTAAGTAATATACAAAGGTTTCATACAAAATTTCAATTTTCAGTCTTATATAATAGTAAAATAAAGTTTTATTAAGTATAAAAATCCTTTTTAAATCCTTTAAATAATGTGCAGATAAATGGAAAAGATAATATATTTTTTTGTACGTTCGTATGGTCAGGAACCTCCGACTTTTTGAGTAATCGATGATCTCTGTTCCAAATCATGTTTAGTTACGAAATATTTACACATGCTATACATTATTCATAAAAATACATAATAATAATATCCCGCAGCACGTGTTGAATAAAGTTTGCTTTTTAATATACATAGATATTACTAGGCAAGAATACGTTACTTTCAAATAAACCCTAGGTTACATTTAAAAGTGAAACAAATGAATTGATTCGTTCATAAACATGTGTTTTGTCTTATCAATGCCAAATAAATATTACAATAGCTGTAACGAGTAAATAATTTCTATGCATTTTATTTGATTATACATATCTCAACAATAGACGTCGTTAGAGAATTATATTGTTTACAAAAATGTTTACAAATTGATGATCGTACATTCAATTATTAGAACACTAACAAATGTTACACATTTTATTATTGTACTAATAATTTAGGTTTGTGGAGAAATAATTTAGTTTAGGATGTTAGGTTTGTGGAGACGAATGTTTGTTAGTCGTTGACTCTACAGTCTACTCTCTAGTTGTTTCGAAGATTAGATCGAACAGATAGAAATGTGTTACATGTAAACAATGCATAAACGGCTTCAGTAGATAATATATAAAATTGTTTATTAACACTTATTAGCAAAATGAGTTTTGTCTATCTGTTTTAAATTTATGGAGAAAAAAAAACAAACATTATAGAATCCGTTTAAACAGCAATTACATACAATTTCACATGACATAACCGAGACAATTTTATTTATTTGTGGGTATAGTAAATATAGTTAATAGATATATATGTATAGTTAAAATACAATTACAGTGCCTTTGTCAGACTGTAATGATTATCGTTTTTGTAGAGTTTTCAAATTACCATTTGTCATTATAGTCTAAAATCCCACTGCTCGATTCGGCAGGTATCTGTTATGATTTTTTTAAATTAATATTTAGGAGGTAGGTACACAACGGATTAGCGATAATTTGCGTGTAAAAAATTAGCCGCAAGTATTTGTAATTAATTTTTGGATAATCATTTTGCATATAGATATAAATTGCACTTGCAATTGTAAAATTAATTATTAACAGTCATATTTGTCGAATATAAATACATTTTTTTTCAATTATTCACAGGCTTATCGCTAATCCTCTGTGTACAATATTAATTTTAATAAAAAACAGATAAGTACCTGCAGAATTGAGCATTCGGATTTCAGGGTATAATCACAAATGGTCATTTAAAAAAAAAACTTTAGATAATTATAATAAAATTATAATCTTATATTATAAAGACAGCGTAAATTAAATTCACCTCAACTCATTTACCATTTAGTATCATCAACAATCGGAATGATATGAAAATAACATCGCCTGCAGGAATATAACTGCAACTCTCTGTCTGCTGTTTCATAAATAGCTGCTACTATAAAACCCACAGTAAATATTATTAATACTGTAAAAAAATCGGAATCTATCCAAGCCACGTACATGTGTTTTTTTATTCATGACAAGATTCAAAATATTTCACACCAAATTGTTTTTTACTGCCACCTAGGGGTTACCATGATGTTTTGCGCAAGATGACCTGTGTTATGTTATGTTCTGTTATTTTTCCACACTGGAAAAGAACTCTAATGTGTATACTGTTTTTAGATTTGATAGCTGAGAGTACCCCTGAAAGGTAAGTAGGTACCGACTCTTAAAAATTTTGGAAAGAAAATTTTACTCAATGAAAATTGAAAACACTCCAATATTTATAAAAAACATGAAACCTGCATTCAAAGATGCTGATAGTACTTATTAAAAAATAATTCCAGCTGTTAAGGAAATTATAATATTATGTATAATTTTTAATTTTCGCAAGAAAACAAAGTTAACAAACATGTTATAGTTTGTTTGACCACATAAACTCATTCAATCAATTATCAGGCAGGTAAACATACATAAATTGTAAAGTTCAAATGTTATCATCGCTTAGGAGTTATGAAATGAGACCCATACAACTAGAATGAGCAACAAAGTCAATAAAGGGCAAAGTAAAGAAAACAAGAGTCACCGTAGTACAAGAATAACCCTGGAATGCCGGATATTGCAGGCATTCGAGATTTACAGGTGTTCATATTCTTGCTTCTGAATTCAGGCAGCACTCAGCAGGCTGCCAGTACGCGTTCACACGCCGGCGCGTACGCACGTGCCGATCGATTCGAAGTAGCGTTGTTTACACGATACGTAGTGAGACTCGATCGTGGATGGTGAAAATTGTGTGAAAGGAGTAGATACAATAAATTAAATAAGTTTTAACACCGAGATGAAGGTACTTACGGTAGAAGATAAAGTTGTTAGTGTGGGGAATGAGAGAGAGCCTACTGTAGACGTTGAAGTTCCGAAATCTATAAGGGAAGAATTAAACAGGTGAGGGTCTAGGATGCAAAATATTAAATAAAATTAGTATCACATTGAAATTGGAAAGTAGACTCTTCCTCTCGCAAATAATTGATAACAGGTGCATTGTTTATAGTCTAGATTTTTTGAAATAATAAAGACTAAAGTGTTCTGATGTAGAGGAAT
Source organism: Colias nastes (assembly GCA_907164665.1). Taxonomy (NCBI): domain Eukaryota; kingdom Metazoa; phylum Arthropoda; class Insecta; order Lepidoptera; family Pieridae; genus Colias; species Colias nastes. The sequence goes on along the minus strand of CAJQZM010027843.1, from coordinate 1,730 downwards.
TAATTTAAAACTTTTACGTATTAGATAACATAAAAACTGATTTTAAAACATTGGAAAAAAATAACTATCAGATACACAAATAGAACATAAACAGTAACTCTAAATAACAGATTCTAATTTAATTTAAAGGAACGTGAAAACAATACAACAAACATTAAAAAAAAACAGTATAAAAGAGAGATTTAATTGTGTATGATGTGGTTGATGATTGAAATGATGAATAATTGGAAATTATTGAAACAAGTATAGATATAAGATATATTATAATAAACCAACAAAATGAAATAATAATAACCATAACTGCAAAAATTTCATAAAATGAGTTGTATATAAGCAAGTTCGTTAGGTCAGACCTTGTTATTTAGATTTCTATGGGTCAGACGCTCTTGGCTCTTCTCCAAAATGATACAACCGCGTGGTACCTATGCGCTGTTTACGCATTGTTGATGTTTTTCATAGTACCGATAATGGAATGCTGTTTAATTCATTTTAATTTTAACAGAAATATCTATAGCATTGTAATGTAATATGTTTACGTGAATGCTGTTATAATATACATTAGTTTAACATTAAACATTAAAAATAATTGCGATCTATTGATGAACAAAAATATCTGGAATGTGTTTAAAAATACACAAAAAAGCATCTAATCATTAATATAGGGAAGATTACATGTGTGACGGCACAGCCATTGCGAATCCCATTAAATAGATAAATTGGTACGAGATCAAATTAATGTGACAATCATGTATGAAGACTAGAGTCGAGCTTTAAAACGATAGAGTATTATTCTAATCCAACGTTATAACAGAAATCCCTTGTTGATGTATGACGATTTGTTTACGAATTTATAGTTCATCTTTGTTGGCGAACTTTCTCTTCAATAAATAATTTTGAGACACCATTTTTTAATAAAAATATTAAACAGCACTATGTACTAAATAAATACACATCGATGATGATTTATAAAATTTATCTTAAAGGTTAATACTGATCTTTCTGAAATTTTTTACCAAATTAAATTTATTGTCTACAGAGGTTGCCCCTTGGGAGTGTCCCGTGTGATCGACTCAGTATACATATGTGGTGCCCATGCGTTGCCTGGAGCTGTGAAGGCGTTACAACCAGGTCTTGTGGTCAATGCTGCACCAGAACTACCACCGCCACCAGAAGACTATGTTCCCAGGCATTATGTACCACTCCTAGACACACCTAATTCAGATATGCATCCTTATATGGAGAGCGTTGCAGACTTAATACATGAAGTGAGTGATTTTTGATTGAATTGAATGCTTTTAATAGGTTTTATAAGGCTAACGTTAAATTTAAAGAAACTTCTAAAGCAGTAACAGTTAAATTTAACCAAAATTTTCTATACATACCTATTTTGTTTACTTCAGAAGTGAAAGCATGTTTCATCACCACATGTGCCTATTATAATATTTTTTTTAATAATTAACCTAACTAGAGTATCATTATTGAAAATTACGATCTAGAATAATTTAATAAGCCAATTATAATAATGATTAATATTTGTTTCAGGTAGTTGCAAGAAACGAGGAAGTACTAGTACATTGTGTGGCGGGAGTATCTCGCTCAGTCACCCTTTGCTTGGCGTATCTGGTGAAATGGCACAAGATGACCCTGAGGGACGCTTACCATCACATGAAACGAAGAAGGTAGGGATTGTATGTAATTTTGTATTTGATAACTTCATTAGGTGTTTTACT
>CAJQZM010027842.1:0-10518 GCA_907164665.1 Colias nastes | reverse complement strand
AACTTTTCTGAATATTTACAAAAATAAATTGCCATAAAATTGTATTATAATAAATTCATCGACCAGGAAACTAAGTGACCAATGAAATCTATGAATTTTTTGTGGTCTATGAATTTCAAAATCAAAATATTGTACAAAGTAATAGAATATATTTTTAGATAAGATTTTATACTAAAATAAGTATTTCTGTACATATTTTATACGTACATTTACAACGAAGTATTTGATACCACTTTGATATTAATGAATAAATGATGATTTTTCTATTTGTGTTGTTTTATTTTTGAAAATATTTCTTGATTTACCTCTTGCCATATTTTAGCTATTAATTATGGTATATGAAATAGGGTCAATGTACCAATAGCTGACCAAGCGCCAATACATGACCGAAATTCAAATATACGCGCCAATTAAGAAAATACGGCAGCCCCAGATGATAGTTTATTGTTTTTTCTATAAAGCAACATCATCTATAAAATAAAAACAAACCTTGCTGCCAATGGTCAGAAATATTGACATTTTTTCAACACGAAGATGTAATTAAGTAGGTGCCCCGTAAGTAATCACATTTTTTACTAAGATTTTTTTATCGGGAGTTGATTGGGAAATCTTAATTTATCTTGAATGCAATCGATTACTCTTTATATGTCTTGTTATAGGCATAATGTTGAACTATTCTGTTAAAGACTTTCGGCTTCATTTTTGGCATGAACAGTTTTTCATGATTTTTAGCGGCCTGGTTATCTTTTGGAGCAACAAAAACAATTTTTCGCCTATTGTTGACCAGTATGGTCAGCTCTTGGTTCTTTATATTTTGCTAAGAAAGACTTGCTTTGTTTTGTGCTTATACCTACCTAATTTAACAAACCATATAAGCCGTAGTTAAGTCATAGCTATATGTTGCATATTTCCAAAAGCTGACCACCGTAAGATTTTTATACCGAACTTAGTTGGTCAGGTTTCGGGGCCGAGAATATTATTAACCTTGAGTTGTCCACTTGATTTCCGTGACCAAGTGGTTTGATTTCATCAACCATTTTTTTTTATTTATTAAATAATATATTTATTTATTAAACAAAACTAATGTTCGAAGAAGGACATTTTGTCCATTTTGAAAATGGTCAACTTTTAGAGCAATGATGGTCAGATATTGGTGATCAGTGGTCAAGTAATGGTGTTTTTAGCAGAAGTAACTTTCAGAGTAGTTTTCACAAAACCTTTAAAGGTTATCAAATGGATATTAAGAACAATAGTTGCAGTGAGTATTCAATTATCTGTGTCCCAAAAATAACATTGAACGTAAAACAAATAACCCGTTTTTTATATGTAGCTAAAGATAAAACCGCTTAAATGGTCAACTAGTGGTACATCCACCCTACGTAATTCTCTTTTCATATATAAAATTTTCATCATTCTGAATTTAGTAGTAAAACGGGTTAATTTTATAGATAGATGAATCATCTCATCTTAAAAAGAAGGAAAAGCAATAAAACACATTATATTTTGAACTATTTTTATTTTTCAAATCATAACATATATTCAAGTTATCCATAATACTTCTAACTGTATTTAGATATTGAGATAAACACGATTTCAAACACTCTTCCAAATTGAACGAAGCATACACCATTTTAAGGTACAAATCGCCCATCGCTTTATGTTTCAAATTGATTAGCCTCTGAAAAGCTATATCAAAGTTGTCTCGCTGCATCTAGAAAAAGAAATTAAGTAAGAGACTATTTCAATGGTATATTGGCTAGTAATTTGAATAGAAATCTACTAAGTATACAGTATTTTATTTTTAATTACTGCTAATCTGACAATAGATATTTAAATAAAAACTGGCTTTATCCATAATGAAATGTAACTTACATATTCAACTAAACACAATCCAACAGCCTCTTCATTCCCCGGATTATCCTGGTGACACTGATTTGCCAGATATCTGTAGCTTTTCCGCCATTTTTTTATCTAAAAAATATTATGCAATTCAAATTCAACCATCTCTGAAATTACCTACAATGAGTCTGATGTTAAAATGTATGTTGCATCGAATGAGGACTTTTTTCTTATTTTGTAAATCACATACAATCCCTTTACAAGATTTTTAACACCTGCATAAAAGTCTTTTGTCAATTACTGCTATGGTTTCCAATAAATTGTTCTATTTTTGTTACCTTTACCTTGTACTAAACCATACAAACAAATCATGACCACTACTCTTACCATAAATTATGTCCTCTTAAAATATTAAAAATTTTAATTAATTATCCAATAAAATATCCAAAACAATATTTAATGAACTATGTCCCCCACCTCCTTAGCAACCTGATGAACAGCTCTTCTTTCAGCATTATCAGCAACACTGGCAACTTTGAGGCATTCCTTTTCACTCTCATAGTACGAACTTTCCGATTTCTTTATTTCCTTCTCGTGTAGGGATAGGCAATCGAGCCACTGATAAAAAAATTACAGAGTAGGTCTTAGGACAGATTTATTGAAAAAAAATTGAAAAGGATTCATAAAACATTGCTTATAGGTATATTAATATAGATCATAGATTTGTTAAAATGTTTCGTTATCAGTTTTATAGGGATAACTTATAACTGGTTCTCGCTCTATCTTATATTATATTACTAGCTTACCGCCCGCGGCTTCGCCCGCTTTGTCTAAAACCTTATAAATTATATACTTAAACCTTCCTCTTGAATCACTCTATCTACTTAAAAAAACCGCATCAAAATCCGTTGCGTAGTTTTAAAGACTTAAGCATACAAAGGGACATAGGCGACTTTGTTTTATACTATGTAGTGATGGTCATGTAGTGGTGAAGGTACCAAATTACATTACACTACGAAATTACATCAACATCTATTCTTGCGTGAAAGAATAACAAACATCTATCTATCCATGCATACTTTCGCACGTATACCTAGGTACTTCTAGACTAACTTACATGCTACCGTTCCAAAAATAATATAATTATAGTAGGTAACATACATTCTGGTTAACTGCATTACTGTTAAAACTGTGTTCCTTATGTCTGGTCATATCCAGTCTATAATGTGACGTCACATTGACCAGAAACACTTGATTCTCCGTCGCCCAGCTCTTCAGAAGAACTTTGTCGCTCTTATCGAGGTCGTGGGATGATTTTATATATTGTTCGTATTTGAGTAATGTTTCCGATATGGTTGCTGGTGCAATCTGGGAATTGTTGGAATTGGCAACATTTTAGTGTTTCGTAAAATTATTTGTTTATAACTATGGAAGAACTAGTTGACTCAAGGGTTATTCTGGCGACCAGTATCTACTGTCTAGCATCAAATCCGTTCAATGGTTTTCGCGCGAAATGGCAATTTGAAACTTTTGCGTAACTAATGCGTTTTAAATATCAGTAGGATATTGTTTCTGTTTTATTTTGTAGTTTTAAAATAACCAAATGTGAAATGATAAATAAAGAAGTTTTTAGAAACATTTATTTGTTTTATTTTTGCATCCTTCCCTAATCTCTATTTTATCTTAACAACTAAGTTAAATCAGACTGTATTATATTAGTAGTTATACAGGGTGTCCCACTGTTGGTATACTAAGCTCAAAGGAGGTTAAATAGCTTTGCTTACGCTGAGTACGTAAAAAATAATTATAAAATTCCAAACGCATTTTTTTCAAATAGATGAATTCTTAAAACTCTATGTGTACACCCATAACAAGCAACCCACCCAACTTTGCCACCAGCACGTGAGCTATCGTTTAAGATTATGTTTTCATAGACAAAATGCTCACATTAGAGAAGCCGTGTATGCCGGCTGCGCGGAGCTAGAGAAGAAAACATGAATTTTCAGGAAAAATATTTAGCAAAAAATTTCTGACGTAATTTTGTTGTTTAAGTATTTTTAACGTGATCAGTGTATGCAAAACTACAAGTCCCTTCGCGCTTAGTATACCTACCAATAGTGGGACACCCTGTATATCTCTGGTACTTAAAGAAGGATAATATTTTTTTCTAAATAATCTGCACTCACCTTCCAATGCACATAACTAAGAAGTAAGAAAATTAAATATACACGACACATTATATCTAAAGCGCATCAGTGGAAGTACTAGATTAGTGCTGATGTCAAGTTCTAAGAGTCAAGGGACATAGATAAGAGAATATACTAGCTTTGAACTCGGGATGCTATTTTTATAGCGATTTTACATACAGTTTACTAAGTTTACTTATGTTTTATATACGTAGGTTAGATATAGTTATTTATACCACTACCATTGTTTTTTTTATGTATCGTTTAATGTTCTAAATATTGTTCGTCTACGTTTGTTAATATAATGCAAGTGTAACTAAAATATATATTAAATCTACCATATAACAAAATCTTTATCGATTTCATTTATAAACGATATGTTGTGAAGTCCCATGTCCCCTAGTGGGGTAAGTGGGCAGATGCATTATACATCTGTTTCACTGATCTTTTTTCTATTTACTTTAGGGACAAGTAACTAGGTGATCAGCCCTTCTGTGTCCTACCAGACCGAGACATTTTTTTTCATCGTCTCCACCGGGAATCGAAGCCAGGACCCCTCGGTGTTACGCTCACGCGTCAACCACTGTACCAAGGAGGTGGTCATAAAAGATATAAAAGATATGTTAAATATCGACAAATTTTTGAAAAGACAGGCAAATTTTAGGCAAATTAATGTATTTTTACTCTATAACGCTGCAGCTGGATTGAACTAAACCGTAATTTTTCTCTAAAACTTGTTGTTGGTGCAGAAAAATCTGATAAATCGTACATAGTACGATTAATTATTCAAAAAATTTTAAGAAAATGTTTGGGAAAATAAATATTAATAAAAAGCCAATATTCTCCGTTAAGACTTTATTACAAAAATATTCATCAAATTAACAACAAACATTAGCAATAGTTGTACTCTCGATATAACATATTTTGTTATTTTACAATAATTTAATAAATTACGACTATCACAGTGAGACTAAGTACAGATTATTCTAAGCTATGTCTAATTTATAACTAGAGTGATCGTTTGCATAATTTTGATAGAAATTATGTAGGTACATAATTAACCTACGTAGGTAGCTATAAAATAGTGTTGTCAGAGAAATAGGATACTGTGAGGTTTTCATTACGTATACAACTATAAACATATTAAAAAAGGCATAGATTATATTCCTCATTACATTATTTTAAGTTAACGGTTAAGTATAGTTTATACAAGCAAAAAACAATTTATATATATAAATTATAATTATTAGGTACTTATTAATTCAAAAGTTTCTTTAGTAAAAAAATATTTTTTTTAAACCGTTTTATCAAACGATCACCAGTGTGTCCTAATCTTACGTTTAAATGTGATTGAAAATACGTATTTTTTATTGTTTAAGAAATATTTTAAAAGGCTACGAATTCAAAACCTATGCCATTATTGGGAAGAAAAACTATCTTACTCAAAAGTAGAATTACCTAAACTTTTAAAAGATTGTTTTTTTATTAAATTGTACTTATTTATTAAAATACATATTTTCAATCAGGTACAACTTAACCTACTAACAAAAATTGTTAAAACATAAACATTCATAACTTAAGTTATTGGAGTATGTTTGAGTTAAGTAGTTTAAAGTTAAATTTTTAAGTTTGTACATAAACATAATTTTATTAATACTTTTCTAAAGAATTATACATCACGTTACTCTACAAGAAATATTAGACTGGGGTAGAAGCCTTTAAAAATAATAAAAAGATAAAAAAAATCGCAGTCGGATGAAACCCATTAGAAAAGGAGGGGATTATGATGAAAATAAAAGGAAAAATAAATTACGGTCAATCCGTGTTCGGGAAGTGGGAGGGGGGAGCTTTTAAGAGAAAAAAAATGGTTTCTCTCGATTTCCGACAAAACTACAAGTCCTACGGAAAAAAGTTCAATGGCAAAGTTGTAGGTAATTAAAAGTTCTACAACTTTTGTACTCACAATTTTTTCACATAACCTCAAAATTTAGGTGAAAAATTCAAAAAACCAAGTTTTTGGTCTTTTATTTTTATCTACTTCAAAATTTATTTTTTTTCTACGAAATTTGGTGGAAACTTACTTTATTATGTCTCAAATACACTGTAATTTATTTGATTGAAAATATTTATTTTTTCGCCTTATTTTGAATTAATACCAAAAAAACAACCTAATTTTCAATCGAAAAGTCACCCGTCAAAATATCAGCTTTTTTCAAAAACTTGGGGAGCCTTTTATTCATTGAAATCTCTACTTTCATATGGTGTAAAAAAAAATAAACACCACCGTAGTAAATGTTCTCAGGAAATGCATACAAACAGTGTGATAATGAGCTTTTACTAAATCAGGCACACTTCTCGAACTCTATATCTTCTCTTGTATCGGCTTTTCGGTAATATTTCAAAAGAAAAAAAATTATCTGTTCTAAGTATAATACTTTACAGCATATTCAAAAGCAAAATGATGTCGATAAAAACATTTCAGGTAGTTTGAGAAGTGTGCCTGATTTAGTAAAAGCTCATTTTCACACTGTTTGTATGCATTTCCTGAGAACAATTTACTATAGTAATGTTTATTTTTTTTACACCATATGAAAGTAGAGATTTCAATGAATAAAAGGCTCCCCAAGTTTTTGAACAAAGCTGATATTTTGACGGGTGACTTTTCGATTGAAAATTAGGTTGTTTTTTTGGTATTAATTCAAAATAAGGCGAAAAAATAAATATTTTCAATCAAATAAATTACAGTGTATTTGGGACATAATAAAGTAAGTTTCCACCAAATTTCGTAGAAAAAAAATAAATTTTGAAGTAGATAAAAATAAAAAACCAAAAACTTGGTTTTTTGAATTTTTCACCTAAATTTTGAGGTTATGTGAAAAAATTGTAAATACAAAAGTTGTAGAACTTTTTATTACCTACAACTTTGCGATTGAACTTTTTTCCGTAGGACTTGTAGTTTTGTTGGAAATCGTGAGAGACCATTTTTTTCTCTTAAAAGCTCCCCCCCTCCCATTCCCCGAACTCGGATTGACCGTAATTTATTTTTCCTTTTATTTTCATCATATTCCCCTCCTTTTCTAATGGGTTTCATCCGACTGCGATTTTTTTTGTTTCAAAAATTATCTACTCTAGTCTATATGAGAAATTCGAAATGAAAGATTAAACAAATCAAGTTAAAGAAAACATTTAAAATGTTATTGAAAGTCAGTCAATAATGTTGGTAGTACAATTTAGAATAACTATAACCGTGACAATATAAATGAAAAAAAAAACAAAGGTTAGTTGATAAGTGTCGTGTACTATTCGTTCTGATATTATACATATTATTTAGTTTACTAATTACAAAAAGACGTGTGGCACTTGGGGACTGCCGCGGTAAAGCTATTGCATGCTATGCCTTCAAGCCACACCTCCGCCCGTCGGAGTGGGGAGCGTGAGGTTTTTTCGTTACGGAATTTCTGGATTCGGTCCCCGCGCTCAAGGCCCGCGATAGAAGCTATGCAATAGCTTAAAAACCTTCCTTATACAGGGTGTCCCACTCAGCATAGAACTTAAAACTATGAGTTCCATGAACATTGAACATACAGCATATTCGGGTCACCCTGTATATAATATATTGTACTTATATACCAAATAATTAAGACACCTATGGCACAAATATATTAATAAGTAAGCAACATACAATAAGGTTAAATACAGTTTTTACTCTTTTGTACGGGAATTATTAATTACTTATTTCAATAAATTATCTAACTAATATAATTCTATGGGTCGTTCGAATATTTTTACAATCGTTTATCGACAGCTCGTTTATTCATATAAAATTAAATATTATAAATATAGGTATTTTTATGGCATACATCATGTATAGTTTCAGTAATGCGTTTTGTTTGAAATAAAGCAATTATATTTAAAACACATAGTTAATATATTGTTTTACATATAATATATTTATACTTTATAATTATATTACTTCGAATGAAGAGTCTTATTTTGATTACGTACCATCAATTACTATACAAAAAATACTTACTACTCATTGTAGTAGTTAATAATTAAATATTCGTAGGTACACTTTTATATATTTTATCTATAATTTCAATACCAATTAGGAACTTTAGGTAAAATCTTATCTTAATTTGAACACGAGCCAATAACAATAATTTTAAATTTATAAAGAATAATACAAACAAACATAATATTTTGATGATAAAAAAAAGTTTTATATTACTTGCAAAACTAAACATCCTGTATAACGTAGTATGCATGGCATTTAATGTGAGATAAACAATATTATTAATTCAAAGAGAAATAACTCATACTATTTCTATTTCCGAATTTATTTCTCTCAAAATTCTTCACAAACTATTTTTACAATAACTCATATCATATGGCAAAAATCTAAACTAAGGTTAAATTTAAAGCACTCGCATAACCAATCAATACCTAGACGAGATCTAAATTTATATTTTGTAATTTTCTTAAGCCGCATTCACACATTCGTACGAACAGCGAAGCGAACAACGAACATGAAATAGTAAAACTGTTATGACGATGCAAAAGTGCTTCTGAAGTGAATTCTGATCTATACATAGAAAAATCGTGGGAAAGTGTCAAAATTAAACATTGAATATTTTTTTAAAAGAATACTTGGAGCGTGATTTGCAAAATTTATTGAAGCCAAAAATATAGATATTAGAATTTTTGTCTGTATTTTTGTCTGGGCCAAATTCAAGAAGTACATGGATTTACTTCCAATTTTGCTTAAATATTATTAACAGGTCGGGTCAAAATGTATCAACACGCTAAGACCTACGCTGGGAATGTGCCGCAGGGCACAGCTAGTTGAATAAATAAACGTTTGTACTCATGTCACTTCGCTTCACTATTCGCACGAAAGTGTAAATTCGACATAACATTATAATATATATTTTAATTTTATTTAAGCTAGCTACGTCTTACACAAGACTGTAGCGTATTGATTGCGTCCTGTGCCCGCAAGGTGGCGCGTTTTCTGAAATGATTGAGTTTACGATGCGCGTGCACAAGTAGATCCTTGTAGGATCTACGCGAGTGCTGTATGTCGTCGCGCACGCGGTGGATCTCGGTTAGAGCGAGACGCCGCCATCGGGTTATACGGGGTGTTGTCTGGAAATTATTATTTTATTTATTAAATAAAATGTGCTATGGTTGTGATGTTAGAATTTGTGTTATGGTCAAGCATCCGCCCCGGATTGGCGTGAAAGGAAGCGGGTTCAAGTCCCACTTCGTGATCGAATTTTTTCTATTTTTTATAAATTTACATTTGTGTTATGTGTTAGGCTTTTTTGAAGTGAAACTTCTTTAGGTGCGTTGAGAGTAAAATTTAACTCATCACGTCATTTCAATACCATCAGATCATGGAGTAAGCCGACGATTTTTGTATCTTTGAATCTTGTCAAAGAAGTTTCACTTCTGACACGACAGGTGTGCTCGGCACACACGCTGTTTTTTATTAAAATGTTGTGTTGTGAGGATTTAAGTTATGTGTGAGGTGATTTTAATGTCATAATTTGTTATAGATTATCGAAAGTAATGGTAGCAAAAAAATTGATAAAGACCTTTGTATTTTGGGACTTGATTACCACTGATGAATTTAATTCTAAGTTGGTTAATGAAAGACAGGTGTACTTTTTTACGAAAATATCGTTCCTTTTTTGACCTGTATTCTGTTTTAATATGAAATATTACAATTTGGATGCTTGTGGGCAATTCCGACTGCCAATTGCCAACAATAAAACGCCGTTACACATTCCAATCCTCAAAACTAATCGATTAATTCGACGAGTTTAAAAAACCGATTCCGAGTTACGAAACATCAAAATTAATTTGCAAAAAGACCAATAGCGAACATTTGCAATGAATAACGTCAGTAGTATAATTTACTAGTGCAATGATCTTGATTTATATTTAGCCTATTAATTGCGATGTAGACGGACATAATGTTTTCAAAAGATAGTGATGCAATATGTATTCTGAGTTCCTACCTTGAGCATTGAGTAGTGCATAATATTTATAATAAGTATGTACTGTTATGACAATAGCAAATATTAAAGATATATTACGAATTTTGGTGGGATTCATTTAGTTAATAGATTATGGGGAACTACTATTGTGACTGATTGGGAAAAAATAGGTAATAAAGTAGGTATACTTACTTCACATGGCGTGCCACATGTTTTGATGATTTTGTCACACTTTTTTATGTATTCTTCACTCTGGAAAAGAACGAGATACTTAATTGATTAATTTCATAGATACTTGGCCCTTTTAGTGTCTTGCATTTTTCTCAAAAAAAAAAAATACTTATTATTTGGCAAGAAAAATGACATGTGAATTGTGTTACATAAGTAAGGACGTCAATCAGAAAGCTGCGGTGTTGTTAAATAATAAAACCACCATGATCACTATGGATTTATCAATATCTCCTCTAAAATCAGCGTTTCTCTATCAA
>CAJQZM010027841.1:0-16759 GCA_907164665.1 Colias nastes | reverse complement strand
TTATTATATTCCTTGAAGTACGAGGATGGTTCTTATAGAGAAAACGTTAATATGTACCACGGGCGAAGCCGGGGCAGACCGCTAGTGCTGAATATATTTGTACTGAAATAGATTAGCGGTCGTTCATTTGTATCTCTCTGCTCTCATACAAGATCCACGAGTATATCTATTGAATGACAAGGTTAAAGGTCAAGGGAGGATGGCAGGTGCCTCCCCGTTACCCTCAGTAAATTGTGTTTTCCTCTTTATATCTACGCTATATAGTCGCACTGCTAGCTCCCCAGTCCCTACTATAGAACCAATGCTGTGGATCGACTTTAGTTCTAATCTACCTCTATCTACGGTATATTTCTAAAACAGGAAGGTAACTTCTCACCCATCAAAGCAGTTTCAGATTTTATTAGTAACAATTCAGAAAAAAAATCGACATCGCTTTTTACCTACTGTATTTTTGCCTGTTTTGGCAATAAAAGGATAAATTATTTACCAAGACAGTGTAATACTTTGCCAAGACTTTGTACGCTACATAAGAGATACACTACATACATACATCGGGTTTATTTATGGTTTTTTATCTAAATTAACAAATCGTAATAGGTTTTGTACTACGAGCGATAGTCTATCGACGATGACATGCTGGTTGTTGTATGCTGTATATATTATTTAGTACCTATACATGATATATGTATCATAAGTAATTATGTATAATTTATATGGTATGATATTATATAATATCGATAAAACACATAAACAGTATAAAGTATTGTAATTGTATAAATTTTATCTACTGACCTTCCAAAAACGACGGCAGGAACAGAATTTTCATTTAATCGGTTGACGACCGAGAAGAAAATGAAACATTCGTTAAAGCATGAAGGTTTTTTATTTACAAATAGTAATTTTAATAAATTTTTTTTTTCGCATGATTTCAGTTTACTTAAAATAATAAACATTGTACATTTCATGCTTTTTCTCAAGTAACGAGTCTATGCACGAAAACTATAAAAATTGTGTAACACTTAACAGTATTTATGTGCAAGTTTTCAGCGGTAGATGGAGTATGAAGCGCTTGTTTTCCAGGACTACACTTTATGCTTTGAGAAAAAATAAGGTACCCATTTTAACTTTATATGTATATAAGAACATTTCAACGTGTTATTAAATTATATATATTTCCCTTTTCTTTTTTTTTTTAATGTAGAAAATTTTCCCTTGCTTCGCGGGTTTTAATAACCACATCGCATTCAAAAAAAGACTTGAGCGATATTCAACCAATATAAAAAAAGGAGGAAGTTCTCATTTCGACTGTATTTTGTTTGAAAGCCGATGCCTCCCGCGTTGACTCATTCAAACTGTCAAATAATTGGATTTCACAATTTGAAAGCGGTTTTGTTTTAAGGGGCCATGGCACAAAATGTATGTTTCTAAATCATGGTTTTTGGATAGAAATCATCATATTTAAAATCCTAAAAAAATATATAGCACAGATAAACGTTTGATCTAGTGACTTTTTTGGATAAAAACACAATATTAAACATTTAACTCGATCAAAAAAAAATCAGAAGTAACATCGATTTTGAAAGCATAATCAGTTTTATGAGAATTAGGGGAACGCTATGTTTATGAAAATTTTACATTTCATTTACTAATCAGGTTTTACAGGGAAATTTTTGGATAGATTTATAATTTAGCCCTTATTTTTTTCTATATAAAATATAATACGTAAAATGCGACTCGCGCGCACCACGTCAATGCCGCCAGAGTCCAGCCGGACGTCATCGAGGGAGGACCTGTGCTAGTTTTGCTCCCGACCACGTTGTAGTCGCCGCTCGCGTATTAGAACCGAGCGGCGAGTAAAACGGCGAGCACGGCCACGGTATAAATAAATCAGTAGTTTGATTTTATTAGTTATCCTAGGATAATTGTTGTAAATATAAATTAACTTCTTATTCTATACTATTAAACGAGCAATATTTGCATATTAATATATTTGTTTGTAAATACAGTGTGTAAATTTTCGATGGGCCCTGGGTGAAAGTACTAGAAATACTGGAGATAGCAAATTTCCTTTATTTTTAAAAATAAATAGAACTGCATTCAAAGATTTTCAAAAATTCATTTTCTTCGACCGGGAATCGAAAGAACTAAAAATGTAAAAAAATAAAATTTTCTATTTTATTCTTCAAATCAACTAATGTATAAGTTTCATATTACAATTATTTGTAACTAGCGACCCGCCCCGGCTTCGCACGGGTGCAATGCTGATACTAAATTCACTACACAAAAACTGTGAACGTTGTATATAAAAACATAGCGGCCCGCTCCGGCTTCGCACGGGTATAAAATATATAGCCGGGCGGCCGGCCGGTACCTACCGCCGCAAACGGTACGTCCCGCAATTTTTAAATCTGTAATATCTTCGAAAATATTCACTTAAATCATGCGGTGTAAAGGGCCATATAGATCTATATTAACAATGTATTCAAGGTATTTAATTGGTTTAGGATTAATGCTGTATTGGTTAAAATCGCTTCGAAAATTAGCTATTATTTGTCGTAAAAAGTAAAGGACAAACAAAAGTTATTGTGGGTTATCAATAAGAGATAGACATATACCATCGCGGATTTTTCTGTAGACCTTTTTAATGTGTATAATACTTAGTACATTATTTTGATAAAACTCGAAGGGTTCAGCCTGCGTTTGCAATGTAAGCGGAAAAAATGTAATTTTTTACGACATCACATTAGAAACCTCAAAAATAACAGTACTTCTCCACTATTTAATGGATGTTGTTATACATATAAACCTTCCTCTTGAATCACTCTATCTATTAAAAAAAACCGCATCAAAATCCGTTGCGTAGTTTCAAAGATTTAAGCGTACAAAGGGACATAGGGACATACGGACAGTGAAAGCGACTTTGTTTTATACTATGTAGTGATTTAAAATTATGTTTTAAAAATTACCTTGCCTGAGATCCTCTTTTTTATGGGTTGTTGAATAGGAATAGCGGCAAAGTTTTGAAGTACTAGTAGAAAGACTATTATGATGTTGGTTGATCTGTATTCAATGAGTATGACAAATATTATTTTTATGAAACAACAATCCAAGATGGCGCCGACGAAAATTTGACTTTTTTCGTGATGGGTGTCATTTTCATGGTTTTTGGGGTAGCTATTAACGAATATGAGGTCAAAACTATAATCCAAGATGGCGCCGACGAAAATTTTACATCTTTTCGTCATGGGTGTCATTTTCATGGTTTTTGGGGTAGCTATTAACCAATATGAGGTCAAAACTAAAATCCAAGATGGCGCCGACGAAAATTTTACATCTTTTCGTCATGGGTGTCATTTTCATGGTTTTTGGGGTAGCTATTAACAAATATGAGGTCAAAACTAAAATCCAAGATGGCGCCGACGAAAATTTTACATATTTTCGTCATGGGTGTCATTTTCATGGTTATTGGGGTAGCTATTAACCAATATGAGGTCAAAACTAAAATCCAAGATGGCGCGGACGAAAACTTTACATCTTTTCGTCATGGGTGTCATTTTCATGGTTTTTGGGGTAGCTATTAACCAATATGAGGTCAAAACTAAAATCCAAGATGGCGCCGACGAAAATTTTACATCTTTTCGTCATGGGTGTCATTTTCATGGTTTTTGGGGTAGCTATTAACGAATATTAGGTCAAAACTATAATCCAAGATGGCGCGGACGAAAATTTGACATCTTTTCGTCATGGGTGTCATTTTCATGGTTTTTGGGGTAGCTATTAGCGAATATGAGGTCAAAACTATAATCCAAGATGGCGCCGACGAAAATTTTACATATTTTCGTCATGGGTGTCATTTTCATGGTTTTTGGGGTAGCTATTAACCAATATGAGGTCAAAACTAAAATCCAAGATGGCGCGGACGAAAACTTTACATCTTTTCGTCATGGGTGTCATTTTCATGGTTTTTGGGGTAGCTATTAACCAATATGAGGTCAAAACTAAAATCCAAGATGGCGCCGACGAAAATTTTACATCTTTTCGTCATGGGTGTCATTATTTATTAATTTTCGTCGGCGCCATCTTGGATTATAGTTTTGACCTCATATTCGTTAATAGCTACCCCAAAAACCATGAAAATGACACCCGTGACGAAATGATGTCAAATTTTCGTCGGCGCCATTTTGGATTTTAGATTTGACCTCATATTGATTAATAGCTACTCCAACTCTTTGAAAATGACACCCATGACGAAAACATTTCAAATTTTCGTCGGCGCCATCTTGGATTTTAGTTTTGACCTCATATTGGTTAATCGCTACCCCAAAAACCACCCACATTTGCTACTTAGGAAAAGTTCAGATTTAAAGATTATCATAGGTAATGTGACGAATATAATTTATTTCATTCCGATCGTTTCTCGGAATAACATACATTTACTAAGAAGGGTTTAATATATTGCCGGTAACATAATATTATGATGTATGATAATAATTAATAATTCATAAAAAAGTATTTTATACATTTCTTAAAAAGCTTCGATATTGTATACAATAATACAAATCATTAATTGATTATTATTGAAATTGTTGTAAAATAGTCACACTTTTTTAAGTTGGTTGAATACACTAACATACTTATTATATACTTATAGTCAATTATTATTTTGCCTTTTTTATTTGTTTTACTTTTAATTATTATTACCAATATTTTCAGAAGAAAATAAATTAATGTATCCAGAAGGAGAGTTTCATTTTAAACTTTAAATGTATGTATAAAATAGACCAATAAACCAGAAGCGTTCTTTATGTTTAGATGATGTACATTGTACATTCTACAATAAAAATGTTCGATTCCATGATATTTTTATTTCTAAGAGCAAATATTTTTTTTACGAGAAATTAACAATAAATTATCTTTTACATTGTTTCTATCGATTTGAATAATAAAATAAAATTTGAAAAAGGAATGTTTCCTTTCAGAAAAATTTGCTATCCCTAATTTCAAGTACTTTCCATTCAGGGCACATCGAAAATTTCCACACTGTATATATTATACAAACAAATATATAAATATGCAAATATTGCTCGTTTAATGGTATAGGATAAGTAGTAAATTTATTTATCAACAACATTCCTACGATAGCAAATAAAATCGAACTACTGATTTATTTATACTGTGGCGTAATCGCCCGCCTTCATAGGTCACCGAAGTTCATGCCGCGCCGGCTCCTGCGCAACTCCTGAGACATTGCCTAAAATGCCTAAACTTTCAGTATAAAGGGCTCTTAAGTTTAAAAAAAAAAAAAAAAAATTCTCTAAAGGATTTTATTTTAGCCGAACTGCCTAAACATATCGCATATTATGCAGTTTAAATGGTTTAATATGTCGTTGGATAGATGAACCCTAAAATTATAACGCGAATGAAAATATACTTTTTAAAGTACTAAGTGGTTGAACTTGTATTTAACACTCTTAAGGGCAAGCTCCCTAAATTTTATGTGAATTTGCATCAATATTCTGAAACAGTCACACATACAATCAAAATGGAAATTTAGTATATGATTTATTGGGTCTTTTTCTTTCGATGTACAAGACAGAAACATAATTGTAACATTTTCGCTCGATTCAATTTTTATTCAAAAATGATGCCTTTTTTAAGGATTATTACATTTTTTTAAAGATTTACTTGGACTTTATGTCTAAAATAAATGTTAACAGTAAGAAAATAGAGTTTACTATTGAAGACCAAGATATTTTTTCTCTAGATCAATTATTACTTTAGTTATAAACGAAATAAGAATTGAGACTTACTTTTCGAGCTCGAACGCGATCAAAGAGCGCACGCGATATTCAACTTTATTACGGCTGTATTAGCGTCTAGTACCGTAACCGGTCTCTCAGTGCCAGAAATGAGAAAGGGAGCCTCCCCGGCTATATTGCTCAACAGACTTCCTCATGCGTAAAAAATAGCAGGAAAAAGTTAATCTTCTCTTCTCTAGCTCTTTCCAACCTTGTCAGATTCCTTCCCGTTATAAGAATGAGAACAGCGAGTGACAGCATGCTCCGCCCGCATAAATATACGTACAAATTCCTATATTAGGTATGTATATTGTATATGTTTTGTATATTTATTTTACCTTCCGGAGTTCCGCATAGTATTCTAGTATCTTTCGAAAAAGACCACCTTGGACATAATATCTGAAATAACGGTAAGGTTTATTCTCTCATTACGAATTATTATTTTTTATCATTAAAACCATTTTTTTATTTATTTTTTTATCATTATGATAATAGTTAAACATCTGCATCCTGCTACCTGCATTACAGGATAGGAGAACATATTATATAATTTTGTAGTTTTATACATTTTGCATAGACTGAAATTAATTTAACATATTGAAAGCCATATCTATAAAGTATAAACCATGCATCAATAAGGTTGCTGGCGAATGACCAATTCTATTTCACAAAGCTTTCAGCTTACGGATTACTGTTTTTGTTAGCACACGTCACACTGTTTATCGAGCATTTCATCGACTTGCAGATTGATAGGTGCAATTTTATACACAAGATGTTGATGCTGGCCGCCCACGCGCAATAAAATTCGTATTTAAATGGTTAAGAAGCGGGTGATCGTCCACGTTCACGGCCAGCATCACGGAAACAGCGGCAAATAAAGCCGCAGATGTGGCGCGACGACAGTTAGCCGCAGGTGAACAGCAATTAACCTCTCACTCAGCGGTCGTTATACCCGAAACGGATTCATAAAATAGGCCCGTAGATGTGACGATGTTCTTGTTACGAATACCTTTCAGACATTTTACGGTCACGGTTCAACAATAAAATCTGTGACGAACTGTCGACGTGTGGCTGCATTTTCTTCTCCTCGGTATCATTATTCTTTCCAATACCTACATGAAGGAGGCAATATTTAATCAATTAATAGTCCATTGTTTCTTATTTCGATAAATTTTCAGCTGCAAGTAAATAAATACATTCTAAATGTTGCTTTAAGCTTATTATGTATTTTCAAATGTAAATTAACCATGGTATGATAATAATCTACAATTCAAAACAATAAATAGGATGCCTTGTGCATATGTGCATAGATAATATCTACACATGCATAACTTTTAAGTTATTAAAATGATGTGTATGATGTGTATGATGTGTATAATGTGTTTACTTACCTATGTATGTACCAGCATTGTGTACACATGCCTCGGGTGTCATGACCGGCCATGACAGGCTTACTTCACCTTATTGAACTGGTTGCAATTGTAATTGAATATTTATTTCTGCAACTACGTGTAACCCTTGAATTAATTAGTTTTAAAATAAGTCTGATATCACAAAGTGTTAACTATCATTATGGACTTGCATGAAAAAAGTTTTGTGTTTAATTATTAAATAATTTGGGTATTATTGGTTTAAGTTGGTGTTAAGTATTTTATTCTATTCCTTTCCGACTGCTGGGCACACACACAGTTTTTTCACAGTTTCCTTATGCGTGAATATATAATTCTTTTATTTTTCCAGAAAAATAAAGAGCAATAATAACAAAAACCGTGCAAGCCAGATGAGCGATGACGTAATAAACAAATAATAGCACACATATATAGAAATAACGACAACACTTAGAGTTCATAGCCAACAAATATGTAAATAGAGGTATTTGTAAACAACGCATACGTTAAAATGTGTCTCAATAAATAAATAACGTCCCAGCCGTCCGTTTGTATGTGGGCAAAACGCAGGCCGCGTGCGGTCGACGACCTAGGCCCTTGACTCGCGCGCGGTTCAGCGACACCGCCTGACACCATCTGCCTCGGCCACAAGCCGCGCGCCGCGCTCCGCACCGGCTTCACGTCCACCTTATGGATCAACATTTTTTACCCTATTATTTCACTATTATTATCGACTTTTCTCTTACATCGCGATGACATCATAGTTTATTGGATTTGTCGTCCGCAATTCTCTTTGGTGTTCCAGAAGGATGTAAACCATAAATTTTTTTTAGTTCGGAAAGACTTCGTATTAATCGCAATTTAAGTAAATATTTAAATTAGCAGATACTTTAAACTTTAAAGTACATAGTGCATATTCATTATTATATCAGTTTAATTTTGTACTGATCATCGTAAAATAAAACAAACAGAAAAATTAAATGAAAATGGTTTAAAAAACATTGTTTAAAAATAAAATTATACATGTATAATTTAATCATAAATTTGATTAAATTATAAGTGATATATGTTTAAATTTTTAACGAACTTCAAACAGTTAAGAACAATTATTATTATTATTCAACAATAAGATTCGACAGTTTCAAACTTAAAATTAAAAATTGTAGCTTTTTGAAAGGTGAGATAAAAACAAAAAAAAAAAATCGGTTAAGTGCCAGTCTGAAACTGAAACTAAGTGACTGATGATGAGATACTGTTTTAAAAACTTGAGCGGTATGAATTTGAGTAAGCGAAAAATAAACTAAACAAGCTACCAATATTGGTTGATAATAAAATAAGATTGAGCGTACTGAAAGTGGGTTACGATTAATGCATTTGTGATATTAAACTTATAAACTGTGCGACTAAATTACTAGGTGAGCGTAGAAACAGCTTGTTAGAAATAGAATACATTGTATCATTTACCTTTAATAAATCAATTTTATGGCATATAGATCGATTGAAACACCTCCTTTAAGATTGCCGCTCAGTGTAAATAAATCATATTATGCCAAATAATGAGATAAATGCAGGATGTATTTGACACTCAAACAAATATTAGGTCGCTCAAAAATTATGTAGCTGCTTAGTGCTTATTTTGTATTTTAAGTAACTTGTTAGTTGCTGTTCTTTTGATTTTTATTCGCTCGCAGTCAGTCGCTCACTTAGTAATTCTATCACCTCAATTAATTATTTTTGTCACCTAAAACTTTAATTTACAGTCACTCGTATACTATCCATATTATAAACGCGATAGTTTTAGAGTATGGATGAATCATGAATAACGTTTGTTACTCTTTCACGTAAAAACTTCTGGACGAATTTGTATGTAGCTTTACAGGAATATAAAGGTTATACATAACAATATCAAATGAATTATAGGAATAAATACTTGATTTTGCACGTGAATTACCGGGCTTGAAAAGATTTATACAGATTACAGATACACACAATTTAGCGGTTTCTGTAAAACTAAAACTAAATCCGTGTTGGTGACATTTTGTATAGAAAGTAAAATGTGACCTATTAAAAATAATATTTCATACTATAACACACGTTTCCTTCTTTTCAATTATTTTGAATTGGAATTCGGTAATATTTTCCTTTCAGGTATAACAAAACTACTCATTCCTTTTAAAGTCAATCTTCTTTAGTCGCGTTGTGAGTAAAAGGAGAATGGCAAACTCCCATAGGACTCTGGGCCTGATCGTTACACTGATGATTTATGGGGGATTAAATAGATAAAAATATACAGATTCTATGAATATAATAATTATAGATCTGTTCTATGGGATAGCAGAGATATTGGGGTGTAAAGTAACAAAAATAAAAGTTAGTTTGCTTGAGTTAAATGAATAGCATTGCCTTTTTCTAGGTCCAGGTAAGTTTATTTTCTATCTACATTGTCTAGCTAATAATAGTGTAACAGTAGAACAGTCAGATAATAGAAATATTGGATCTAACACATATTATTCAACACACATTTTAACTTACCAAAAACATCAACAATCACTAGGTAGGCACATTTCTTATATCTTTATAAATGGATGAATCAGGATTCGCTTTCATAATAAGACTAATCATTTGAAATAATATCTTTAGAGTAAAAATAGACGATTGGCAATTTTGAATATAACGTTACTAAAACTTCACTCAAAAGTCAAACAACAAACATAACAAATCACTCATCACTGACACAATTATGATTAATAATTTGACATTTATTAATGGCCAGCTACCTAAATAAAAATGTTATAATTATTATTGATTAAGTAAAATATGTTTTTATTTTATAGAATGACCTAAATAAATTAAGATGTGTGTTAAAAAAAGTTAAGTTTTGCTTCTGATTTTTATAGCATTTGAATTCAATAAAACTAAAAATGAAAAATAAACATTCATTCGTATTAATCTATATATTTGACTATTTTACTCCTGACAACACTGACATCTCTCATCTCTGCTTGATAAGACCGGTCGCGGTAGTGAACGAATTATCTTTTTTTTCAAAGATTTGTTTTCCCATAGAATCAGAAGTCAATATTTTACAAATAATTATTAAAATTAGCATAATGAATTTTAAATATATTATGATTTCTGTAACAGTTAGGCCCAGTTTCGCCATTCTCCTTTCAAGGTAGCGTCATGGCAATACCGTCACGTCATGGAGTAAGGCTAAGCGCGCACCACGATTTTAATTTTTGCGACACGATTTCAAAATCGCGCTGTAGAAAATCGCAGAGAGTACGGTGCGCGCACAGCGATAATTTAATAGTGATCATTACTCACTTTCATCATTGATTTCGTACAAGTTGCTTGTCTTTATTTACTACTTCGGAGGATAAGAAAAAAAAAAAGAAAATTCGTCAATATTGGACTCATCCTTTTACAGCAGATAGAATTGTCAAAGGTTTCTTTTATCAGAAATACAATGAACTTCGCATGTATCCCAAAAAATTCTTTGGCTATTATACAATGAAAATTCCGCCAAAAACCCGCCCATTGTGCTTTTTTATTTTTTTATTATTGTAAACTTTATGTAGTTATATTTTGTTTCTTGCACAATAAAGTGTTAAATAAATAAATAAATAAATTCAAACTTTTGACAGATTACTGAGTTTATGTTTACCAAACAGTATACCATATACGGTATACCACCGATACCACTACGATGTTTACTGTTGGACAGACGAAACACAATTAGTGAAGTGCCGGCCGGGCTCGAGTGTGCGATTTTATTATCGCAGTGCGCGCGGTACCATACAATTTCATATTCTGCATTACA
The DNA here is from genome assembly GCA_907164665.1 of Colias nastes. NCBI lineage: Eukaryota > Metazoa > Arthropoda > Insecta > Lepidoptera > Pieridae > Colias > Colias nastes. The sequence continues at coordinate 5,750 of CAJQZM010027841.1, read as the reverse complement.
TTTTCGCGACAATCGCGTCGCGAGCAGTCGCAGCAAAATGTGACAAATCACAATTTTAAAATCGCTGCGATTATTTAATCGCATGTGCGCGCATTGTCATAGTAATTCATACGTTGTATTTCTGCGATAAAATAATCACGCTGTATAAAGTCGTGGTGCGCGCTAGCTCTAAGGCGACGATTTTGATATCTTTAAATCTTGCCCAAGAAGTTTCACATCTGACACGTGTGCTCGGCACACACGCTTTTTTTAACTGAATTCGAAAAATTGGTTGTCCATAAAACACGTAAGTTTACATTTGTTAAAAGAATCAAAAATACCTACCAAAATGATACGAGGTTCGAAAATAAATAACAAAATTGTAAATACTCTACTTTTGTTTGTTAAATAATGCAATTTCAGTAATCAATGGATTGCTTATTTGATTGATATAAAATATATTATAATTTTTTTTTTTAATTGCATGTCCATTTATTTTGGAAAATATAACATGTGATACGAGTTTGACACATACGAAAACATAGCTTAAATAAAAATAAAAGCTATCCAAAATTTAAATGAGAATTTTATCATACAACAAGAATTCAATTAAAATTACTCTCTATTTCAAATTTATGGGACCCATATTGTTGTTTCTTTATCGATAACTACTGTACGTGAGATTTCGTACAAAGAGACTTTCTCCGTATAAAACTAATTAAGGTCAATTGTCAAAAGAATTTATTCTTGAAAGCGTAAAACGTCTATGATACATACATCCTTACATAAATTGTGGATTTAAGTACTTTTGTTTTTGTTTTAGTTATTTACATAATATGGAAGAAGGCATTTGTAATTCAGTAGTTTTCTTTTAAATATTAGATATATTCCTACTTATTAGATGACTTTGAGGTCACTGCTACAAATAAATAAATTTTATTGCACTTATAGCACGTATCTATACCGTTTAAATTTTAATAGCGGTATCTACCTACTGATAAAATTTATATTTTCATTTAGAGCAGGCTCCAAGGAGATGTTCGTTTGCATAAATAGCGGACCTAAATCTGACTTCTGATATATATTGTATAGATCCCAGACATCCTATAGACAGATGTTGCCAACCAGTTTTGAGATGAGGAGCATTCAAAGATGGCGAGTATATTTTCAAGTTTATGCCAGAAATAAAGGCCTAATACAAAAATATCGGTGTCAGGACTTAGAATAATTATCTCTGCACTGTCTTTGTGTTTGACAGAATGAAAAATATGGCAGAAAATTCTGAATCAGCCTCTGTGTGATTAGATTTGGCATAAACTTGAAAATATACTCGCCATCTTTGGATGCTCCCCCCACTCCCCCATGCAACTATTTCACTGTACGAACTATTGAATCGTAAACAATGGACTATTGTTAATTATTTAAAATAAGAATTTAAAAAATATATTCATGAGTTTTCAATCTATAGTGGTTTAAAGTTAACTCAAAAATGGAGCATTTTCGTAAATTTTCTAAAAAATCTTAGAGAAAGTGTAAGAAATGTTATAGTATGCTATATATTCGTGATCTACTCAATAAGCTCTTTCATTTGATACCCCACGCGGCATGTTTTGGAAATGTTTATTTTTTTCTTTGTATGCCATATTTAATTACCGGGGTGCGGGGAAGGGGACCACAAAACTGGTTGGCAACATCTGTCTATAGGATGTCTGGGATCTATACAATATATATCAGAAGTCAGATTTAGGTCCGCTATTTATGCAAACGAACATCTCCTTGGAGCCTGCTCTAATTGGCATTTCGAATTTCTCTTCTAACATCGCTGCTTAAAATAAACTATTTACGGTCAGATTTTTAAGCAAGCATTTTTCAGGTTGTTTTAGATCTTGTATCTTGCGGATCGAATAATTAATTGATGACACTTCAATTTCAATGGAAGAACTGGAGAAAGTGCAGATTGAATGGGAATGTTGTTCTTTAGCGATGTAAGTATACACAAATTATTATGTTTATCGTAATCACATATTGAAACGGCTACCTATGGAAACCATGAAATAGCAGTAGTAGAGCATCGTAATTCGTATACAAAATCATACATTAACAAGTACTAATAGAATACGGTTTCTATAATAGTGGAGGTTTAGATTAGTGTTGTTGACAATGTGATAAATATTGGTGTTGAGGAATGAAGGTATGCGTGGTGGCGTGTGTGCCGTGGGGGCGGATAGAGCGGATAGAGCGGCGGGCGCGCAGCAGAGCAGTGAAAGTGGGTTGAATGCGGCGCCACATTACTTTCAGTTTCTCTTGCGCGCACGCCGCGGACTCGTTACAATAAACATTGCATCCCGCCAATTTCTCGCACTGTGAAATTTCACCTTTTCCACTCTATTATGCGGAGATGGATGGCATGCCTTCTTTCTATTAGGAGAAAGTGATTTACTGCGCTATTGTATTCGTTTTCGCTGTTGCCCTTGTTTTGATCATGTGTGAACTGTATTGTTTATAATTAGTTGCTGATATGATTTATTTATAATTAAGGAGACTGTATATTAAATTTTGCAAACTCTTTAAAATAACAAAATAAATGCAGTAACTACTTACAAATAAAATTTGATAAACGTTATCATTACTAATTGGATCAACGCAAACTTTCTTTTGTTTCATTCTCATCTTCTAGGAACATGTAAATGTAATTGCCATAAGATTAGATAAAATATACACATAGTATGATATACTATATGCAAAATATAGATAAATATTAATGAACATAATTTCTCTGAACCATTAGAAACGTATGCGTTTTAAAAGTGCGTGATTATCGTGTCAGAGAAGAGTGGCCTAGAAAGTTCTAACTTTCGTCGTTCGAGAGTGCGTACGCTTTGTTACTTTTGAAGCTCGTTAGTTTGGCACCCAATATGAATAAAATCCGGTTCACTTATATGAATTCGTGTCACTAAACATAATGACTGTACCCGTATGACTATGTAGATATGTGCTTGTGATTCTTATCTATAAAACTTTTAAATATTTTGTCAGTTATAGTTATTATATTTCACTTTAAAACTGCATAATATACCTATTCAATATATGTATCATATCATTATTGCCATTTTTACCTACTTAATAGAATATTATTCTTAAATAATTTTACATTATTACTTGGATATTGATATTTAATGTTAAGTGTTGACATGTACCTAAATGAATGTGACACGCAACTTTGTGTTGATCAAGATGCATCTGAAAAGAAACGAATGAAAATGAAAGTGACCCAGATCTCGGCCTGCGCCCTCGTTGCTTTCTCTTGATTTTTTCGGATTAATCTACCTATTTTCTCGTGTATTTTTGTTGCTACTTTCCAAATTATAAATAATCTGTTACTTTATAAGGTATCTACGTGAATAAAAATGTATTGGATTTAATATTCGCGCCCTAAAGTTATTTAAGTTACAACTAAATTTTTCTGAATTAAATAAAAATCAACTGATATTTTATAATTTAGGTATCAAATTTATCAAAAATATACTACTGAAACGGTTCAGGTGTCAATATTTACAATTGATGAAATTAATTTCACTTACTATAAAGTATAAACTCGAAAGGAAATTGTAATTTTAACTACATAAAAGTTGAACTATGTATTTCTTAGAGCCGATTTTTTAATCCTTGGTTAAAATTTATCCGTCCAATAAAGTATTACACGAACATATTAAAATGTTATCTGTAAACTGTCAAATACGTACAATTACAATACATTTTTGAAATGGTAGTTTAATACGTTATTCGATGAATAAGTTTTAACCAAGGATTGAAAAATCAGCCCTTAAAGTAATTAATATATTGACACATATGGCCTTCAAATAGAAGATAGTAAACAATATAATCTAAATACATATAAAGGTAGTATCTACACTTTGTCATTTTGTTTTTTTATAATTGACACTAAGAACTGCCGACTGCATGACTTTAATAAATATAGTAGAGGTCAGTAATTTACGTATATTCAAATTTCCAAACCAAATACTGACCTCTTTCTGCATAATAACTTCTATGTATTTATTATTTACATTGAATTATTATTAACATGTAAATGATTATTGTTGCAATTTTATAACGGCGAATATATTCATAATATCGTTAATTATATTATAGGTATGTTATGAATTAGGAACATATTATCGTATACATATTATTATGTACTACATTATAATGACTACATGCAACTTAATTCCACCTCTCTTTGAGTATTATCTTATAGTATTATCTTATTTTAGCTCACAAACAAATAATTTGTTCATTTATTCATAATGTTGTATAACATAAACGTAAACGTGCACTTCAAAATAATTCAAATCGAATTAAAAACTAGGTATATGAATGTGAAAGTTTGTATTATTATTCTTATGAAACTGAATAGATAGTTTAAAGTCACATGAGGATTATAGTGTGATGTGAGAGAAGTGACTAGTGTATATATACGTATTTTTTATAATCATTTTTGTTTCTATTTACACAAATTGCAGACTCAAGTAAAGCTGAGACAAAGGTATATTTATCAAGAGGTTCGCTTTCTATAAATTCAGCAAATAAAATTAATATAGGTATTAATTCTTGCCAATAATAAAATATAAGAAATCTGTTTCGAAATCTATTCTTTAATCGCATACCTTGAAACACTGTTAGGTTCTTTTATTTGTCTATCAAGCAAAGATAGACAATGCAAACGCTACATTTGTTCATGAAGAGTATTTTTATTAGTTTACATTTACATACAGAGAGATTTACAACGTTTACATACAGAGGCAAGCAACGCAAAATCACCATGAAGCAATTAAACAATGATCGAGACAAAGCTGTTGCCTACCGCCTAACGGAAACGTATTCTACCTTATTTTTGACGTTTTGAGGTCAAATGATAAGCCAACGACTATGAGCTGTTGTGGCTATGTATGCCCTCAAATGGAATGAACCGTATTATTTCCCGTTTTGAACAATGTGCTGACTTCACTGATGGCGCGGGGAAGTGCACAACGAGGTCGATAAACTCCGCTGACATGATTCGAATATGACAACTTGCTAATAAGTTTATATTTATTTAACTATATGCTTAGTAATAGACTTTTTTCCTGTAGTAAGCGCGGCAAGCAGGATCGAAAATATGAGATTTGGTCTTTATACCTTGTACAAGTACGTTTTGGGGTTTTGAAAAATGAGATGTTATGAATTTTACCCCTGGTTATGTGGAGAGCTCCGGCCATTGCTGCAGCTATAGAATGAATTAATTAAAAAAAAAAATACACACCATATATTATATTGGAATGTGAATCATAAAATATATGGAGGTTTTCCGCATATGAGTTAACAAGGCAACCCAAATTGCCTTATTTAGTTATTGATATTAATAGCTTAACCAATTAGTGTGAGACCCATTTGTAAAAAAGTCTTCAAATAACGATTTTCGTGGGACTCACCTCCGTCATACGGACTACTGATATCCACGTAATTGGCATGTTTTTCTGAACACAAAAAGTGCGGTAGTCACTTCCTAGGGGTATGGAGGGGGGAGCTATGACGTAGCAAAGGTGGCCGTCGGGCCGTTCTATTGTGCGGTATATCTAGATAACTACTGGACCGATTTACTTAAAAAGGGTGTCAATTGAAAGATAATTAAATAAACATTATTTGATTCCTAGGATTCATTAATGTAAAACTAGTACCAACTGCAATATTTTCAAAAATCAACATTTTATGAAATATATATTTTTTTTTAA
>CAJQZM010027835.1:0-14948 GCA_907164665.1 Colias nastes | reverse complement strand
TAAGTATGTTCCTAGTATTTGATATATCAGTCAATTCAGAGAAAATTTTCTTAACATGAAATTATGCAGACTGTAGCATATGCAATGTGTGTGTTTAAGATGAAATTACATGTAGTTCTTTAAATTGAAGTAATGAACAAAAAAACCTATTGATATCTAATAGAAAATTATAGATGCCTACCGATATTCCTTTTATTTTATTAAGAAGAAGAATAATCCAGATTTTATTGTTAGAATAGTACGGGGGATATATTATGCTATTAAGCTATCTCTCAGTTAGAAATATTTACTTATTTTCTTTTCAATTTCAGGCTTTGTATTTTTCAAAACTAATCCTTTAGTGTATGTACCTTTTTCATACTTTCATCCATATATAAATAGGTTAAAATATATTTCCATATTTTTTATAACATGTCGCTAAACGAGAGCATGAGAAACAATTATACAATAAAGTATATTAAAACAATGATATTAGTTATTACTGCTGTAATTTTCATTTATATCCTAAGGGATATAAATGAAAATTACAATTATTCAATGTAAGCATTGAATAACCTCTTTTCGTAAATCAGTTCTCATCAATAATTATAATAGAATTATTAAGAAATAGACGTATTATATAAAATTGAGAAGTCTTGAAAATGAAATATAATATTTTTACTTTTGCGTTACGTAATCCAATACAAGAAACTGCTCGTACTGGAATATTCCGGCATTTATGATTCGAGCATCAAATAATACGTTTTACGTGAACTGAAATTCTAGGTATCGTGGGTTCGTCGGAAAAGCGACGAAGCACCTATGGAACTTCTTACTACAGGCACACAACTATATACAGCTGATGACAGGTAATCGTATAAATTTCAAAGAGAACGATATTACTGCAATGAATAAAGAATTTAAAGACGATAAAAATGCTAGATCATTGCAATTGAGTTTAGTTATTGTAGGTCTTCCATCTTTCTCTGAATTCGAAAGTGGGAAAATAAATCAATGTTTGAATGTAAATACTTATGAAAAATAATAAACATTCACACTTTATTGTAATTTATTATCTACTGACTGTGGGATACCTTATACCTACCACGTTACCACGTAAAATTTTGAAATGACCAAACCCAATTAGGTTTAAAAAGCATCCTTGCTTCTGTACCTAAAATTAGCATCCGTCCTAATTATTTGTATACCATTTATCCATCAGGTATTCAGCCCGCTTCATTCCGCCTGACATTTGGCGGTTGGAGGTGAAGTCAGTGAGGCCGACGGACGCGGCGTTCTATGATTGCCAGCTGTCCGCCCACCCACCGCGGACAGCTCGAGTCACTTTGAGAGTGCCTGGTTGGTTTTATTTTTTATTTAAACGTAATTATCGGAGCTTTATACATCGGAAGATTTTCCTTCAGGTATTTGAGGTCTTGTGGCATAATATAGGTCAGTTTTAAGGAGCTGATTAAACTTGAGACCAAGACGTTCACGGCATGATTAATAAGTAACAGATTAGGTATAGAAAAACGTTAATTTTCCGAAAAATGTTACATATTTTTAAATTGCTGATTCTAATTAAGAAAAATTGATATTGCAGCTTTACAAAAGTAAAACAAAAATGTATAGAATTTTTAGAACGGGACGATCCCGTAGATACCTTGTGTCTAAATTTACTTATACCTATTTAGGTAGAAATCTCTGTGCCTAAATCCTGATACACTAAGCTAAGTCATCAGTCAGTAGATAGTACATTTATATAACGCGGAGTATTTCGTGGTTATAACCATTTAGATGATTGCTCCCTGAACCGTGATACAAGTTTAAGATCGATTTGCTGAATCTCTTGGGATAAAAAGTTCCCGGAACGAGGGTGATCTAATTATTGCTGAAGTAGTATAGCTATATTATATAATAAGTGGTATATGATAGAATTCTTTAAAAAAATCACATTACTGACCTTTTTTTAACATCAAAGACGTGCCCATAGGTGCCCATTTTAATGTTCCTGACTCTTTCAAGGAGAAAAGATAATATTTCTCTGAATTACACAGTCTATAAATATTATTTTCATATCTTACGTTATTTTTTGTGATTTCATTTTCGCTCATCTTATTTTTAGTATGAAGTAATGTAATGAATATAAAGGAAGGCATTAGCATCTACCTACATGTAATGTGATCACTTATGTGATTCCATCAAAAGTTAACGTAGATAAAATTTGAATTCACGGATCTCATAATTTACTAGAAACGTGTATTTTTTTCACAAAAACAGTCTTCTCAGAATTATTTTAACTTTTTTTATAATATCAAGGGGTCATTCTGTATTTTGACAAATTTGGCTTTTTTTAAATATTATTGTATTTAATTAGACTTTAACTTACCAATGTGAGATCTGCTCCTTCAAAGATATTCACAATGTATATTAAATCGTAACGATAAAGTCCAAATGTCTAAATAATCATGATTTAGAAATTTGGACTCAATTGAATGACTTTAAGTTCCATTTTTATATGTTACAGTCAATTTCAGTGTCCAATATTGTTTCAGAAGTGTCAGTTAAAATAGTAGACGGTGCTGGTGCCGTGGTCACAGAGCAGGTGTGTGAGGTTGGCAGCACTGTAGCTCTACGGTGTGAAGTTAGGGGACTCAAGATGGAGGGCGGCCCCTCACTGCTGTGGCACCGGCGGGAGTTCCTACTTAATGACGATACGACTAGAGGTGGAATTAGGTGAGCTGTAAAGATGTGATAGTTGACTCGTCTTGTAATTTTTTATTAGTAGCTGCTCTTTTACCTACTAATTTATGTCATCCCATCAATATGGGACCATCCCATCAATGAAATAGGTACTTCTTTTATCTTGAACTTACCTAAGTATATATTTAATCGAAAATTGTAATTTCTACATTGACAAAGTATTTACAGGCTTGTAGATCATTGACCCGTATCCTATTGATGTACATTGTACAAGCCTGTAAATATTCAAATAGAATTCATCTGAATTCACAAACAAACTTTGTTAACTTTAATTATTGTTTCATGATGTCATCAAAGCTTATCAATGATACTATTTACTGTGCGAATTTGTTTCTCTTTAAATTATATTATAATCCTACGAACTTTATTCATAGTGTGCGCACGGAATTTGGCGCAAACGGCGCTAACTCCGTGTTACGAGTGGCGCGCGTGCGCGGGGACGACGCGGGCCGCTACTCGTGCAGCGTGTCCCGCGCGCCGCCGCCCGCGCCCCAGCCCGCGCACGTCATGCTGCATGTTATAAAAGGTTTGTTATTTTTGATGTTTTTAATTTTTATGTTAAAGTAGGTAACTGAGCGTGTGGGTAACGTGATGTTAAGCGACCACCACCCTCCATGAACTATTTCAGAGGTAGAAGTACTACAAATGCATGCCCGTCGGGCTACGCATTTGTAATAAGAAGGATATGGATTTCGTGCCTTTCATTATCATTCAATAAAACTTTAATCTATTCAGTTTCAAATATATAAAAAGTATTTATCACGTATTATTAATTATTTTGCATCCTAGGTAACTAGCATTCTGAAACAGTGTCACAATTCGCAACGAAGCGTACTCGACTTACATTCGTATCAAATAATCCAAACACCTGAACATCTAGTTATACATGAGTGCGTATAAATTGAAAAATTAATAAATTCCACGCCGTAAGTACGTTCGAAAGCTCGCAATTATTCGTTCCGATGCAACGCGTTAATTAATTTGTTTATTTGCGATGGAACTTTCGCTTTTGTGTACTAGTTTCTGGTTTTAGTTAACTTTGTATTTATACAGCCGTCGGTTGCACTCATTAGATTCGCAGCGTGGTATTCGATGGTTGATTTTCCTTTTAGAATATTTCTTTGAAGTGAATGTTGTATGTCGTCTGTTTGAGATGGTAATTTGTCCTTTTCTATAGAGGATTATGTGGAACAATTGTGTTCATTTTGTAATTTGTGCGCATTGTTACCTGTAACTATTTCTGATGTTGAACATTTTCATAATGTAGGTATTGTGAATCAAAGCGGATGGATGTAGATAGAGTTATGAGAAATACGTAGAGACAACATATTTGAATAAAGATGTTTAGTAGTTCGTTAGGTATTGTTTTTATGTTATAACTTAATTGCTTCAGAAGAAGTTTTATACTCATGAGTCCACATCTTAAAACGCAAATTAAAGTGCAATCTTTTTGTATATAAATTATATAATTATTCTTACCTAACATTAGGACAAAATGAATATTGTCTAATTTATATCATATTCTAGTCCAGACATTTTTTTTATTTGTAATCTTCTCATCTTACAATCAGTAATCATGGCACGTGGTAGAAAATATAGCAGGCTCAAGGGAAATTAATAAATGAGAAAAATGAAATGAGTTTTTCCACTGTAAGACAGTGATTTATATAATGTTATTTGCATATGCTTACATATTAGCAATGTGAGCCTAAAATACCTCATATATCCACAGCATTAATATTTTGAGTAGTTCTTGTAAGATCTTGGATTTCGTATTTGCATTTTAGGAACACAATTCTGTTTTATAACCTTTTTGGCCTTTTGTTACTAAGTTGGTGTTATGAACTTTAAAAATTGTAGCTGTGACTTTTTAAATTTTATTTAAAATATAAAAAAAGTATCAACGTGTACATAAATTAATATAATTTAAAATGTCGTTAAATAGCGTAAAAGAAGTATGTAGGTAGGTATTATTCATATTGAAAGAACGACTTTCATGGTAATTTTATTGAGTTTTTCTCATGAATCAGTATTATACCTACGTACCTGTAAAAGTAACAATAAGTATAATTTCTACCATTAATATAACTTATATAAATACCACAATAATACAATTGTTCGCAGGAGAGAGTCTAGCAGAGTTACATCAAGGTGTCAATTCAAACAGACTGGACTGCGCCCTCGCCGCGTGGCTGGCGCTGTGCGTCGTTTTACAAGCTATCTACATTGTTTAACAATAAATTATTCGTATTAAAACTTTGTTTTATTTCCATCAATTACAGTTTTGTATGAAAATTGCCTTTTCGATGCATACTGTCGGGCCATATAAAGAAAGAAATAGAAAGTTTATTTTTATTTATAAGCTTGCGAGCATTGTTTTCATAATAAAAACTACAGTTTATCTTTGTAAAAGTTATCGAATTCCATTGACCAGCTATATAGAGATCGATTAAAAATTAATCGTACTCCTCTATGAAGAAAAAATAGAAAAAAATAATTGTAAAATGAAATTTAATGAGCTAATTATTAATTAAAATAAATTTTAAAGCTCGTTACGTCGCTACTGCTCATCTACATGTACCTATGTGTGGGCTTCTGGCTTACATCTGTGAATAATTTTAGTAGCTAACATTGATTATTTTACATTACCCAATACCTAATGTTATTTGTTATGTACATGTCAATTGAATAACAGTTGTATAAAAACTAACACTTAAATCACAAGTAAATAGTGTAAAACTTATTAAGATTTACATTAAACCGTTAAAGCTTTATCAAAATTGTGATATTCAATTCCATTTTATAGTGCTATGGTTATACATACTTCAATCAATCAATCAATCAATCATTCCAGCCTTTCAAGACGTCCACTGCAGGACATAGGCCTCCCCCAAAGATACATAGGTACTTTTTAATTCAAAATTACTCAGTAACATTAAAAATTAATCACGTTCGATATACAATATCTACTTATAAAAATATAATTACAGACATTTAATATTAAAATAACTCAAATATTCAGTTACACAGATGAAAAAAATTACACAAACGATGTAAATTTTTTCTCGAATGTTTTACGTAAAGTCGAGCTCCAGTTACATTTGCCGACAATTGTTATTCGCGTAATAAGAAAAATACGTTCCCTCCCGACCTATTCAGAAAAGTTACCCGAAAGAGAAATTTTTGAGAATTTCACACTAGAATGACGGTAGAATAATAGAAGGAGCATATTTCCATATTTATGAGGGAACAGTAACTAAGTTTGTATTAAACGTTATTGTTGAAGGTTCGTCAAGGCTCTGCGCTGTTTATCAAATTATGGTACATCCTTCGCATTCGAAGTGATTTGCATACCATTTGGCTTTTTTCATGGAGTGTTATTGAAGTGAAAATAGTTTTTATTTTTGAACGAAAAATATAGAGAAATATCTCGTTTATGAAATACAATTTCAATTTTCAGTTGATTTTTTGTGTCAAATGTAAGAAACTAATAGGTACCTAGGTAGTTCTTTATTAAACTTATACCTACCAGCATCAAGCTATGACAAACGCCTCTGATTAGTAAGTAGCAATTAGCATGCAAGAAGCTTAGGTAAGAATGTACCAAATAAGTATTTATGACGATAAATTCATAGTAAATATTCATCAATGGAATTATAAATTGTAATGTATTTGTAAGATTTCCAGAGAAGTGTTTATATTACAAGCTAATTAGTGTTTAAATTCTTTGAATAAATTATTGAAGTGAAAACTTCTTTAGCGGCGTTGGGTATAAAATCTTAAACTCGCGTCAGGACACGTGGCCTGATCGAAAAAGCGTAAGACGGATTTTTTTTAGCCCTTATATTCCATGCGTAAGACGGATACCATTCCAAAATATCAAACATGCTGAACGTTAATAATCAAGTTTTCACTTCTGCCGGCACCCGTCTTTTTTTTCGTTACACGTTTTAGTCATACGGTTCTTCACCTTTTGTGTTAACGAACTAAAATCACGAAATCTTACTGTATAAATTTCTGGCGATTTATTAAATATTAACTAATAAAAGCAGCAATTCTTATTTCTTTTAAAACATTATTAAGGATTAAAATTATTTTAATTATTACTAGCTTACCGCCCGCGGCTTCGCCCGCTTTGTCTAAAACCTAATAAATTATATACTAAAACCTTCCTCTTGAATCACTCTATCTATTAAAAAAAACCGCATCAAAATCCGTTGCGTAGTTTTAAAGATTTAAGCATACAAAGGGACATAGGGACATAGGGATACCTATAGGGACAGAGAAAGCGACTTTGTTTTATACTATGTAGTGATATAATATCTAATATTAATATTTAAAAATTAATTTTCTTTATTCAAAAATAAAGAAAATTCCATGAACTTAATGTGACTTTTCTGTAGAGATAAACGCTAGATCATTTTGTTTATATCATTGAAAGAAACAGGGCTTCTTACTTACCTTGCTGGCTAGTTACCTACATCCTAAGAAACCCTTTCAACTAAGTTTATCAGATATCAGATATGTCTGCACCCGACTCTGAACACTATCCGCTATAATAATGTAAAACTAATCTCAAACACACCGACTAAAACATAAAACATTTTATACTTACAGTTCAACGGCTGGGTTTTTTCCAGAATATTCTAGAACATTCTTGAACTCGAGTCTCGAACGCTATACTAGAATAATTCGAACTGTATACTTTTACTTAAACATTGCATACGGTTATTTTCCAGAATATTCTAGAACGATATTTTCATACATTCCATTGATAGTGTAGGTGAAGACGCCAGCAGTCCACCGCATCCGATGTCTATTGATGCTATAGAAATGTTTCCTTTCAATACAAAGTACACGCTACGATCACAGCTATCAATGCTTTAACTTTTGAATTTTAAAGCGAGAAACGTTCACAGGCGTGACATATCACACTAGCGGATTGCGAGCGGTTTCAAAGCGGAGCGGGTGCGCAACGAATACGTTGCGGGCGCGCAACGAACACGCCGCGGTTGCGCAGCGAATTCGTTGCGGACGCGTGGCAGATGCGTAACGTTTACGACGCAGTCATGTACACTCATTAACAAAATGGAATCCGTGCTGGTTGTTACTTATAACTTGTGATAGTATAATAATTATGAGATCATTATTTTTTACGAGTTTCATAACATGTTAATGTTTAGGGTATTGTTTTATCTCTTAAATCTTGGTCGAAATGCAATCAGATAACTTAATTGCTCATTAAGAAAGTTCATTAGTGAAAAAAATGTTAAAGCTCCTTAACTAAAACAGGGCTATCTTATTATTAGATAAATAGCAGTGAATAGAAAATTTTATCAAGCAACCAGCAACTCACTATCACTTTGCTCATAATTAGGTTCACAAAATCTCTTTATAACATACGTTGCTATGGGAGAGATTATACTGGTCAGTCGTTACATACTTTTGGAATGTATGGTACATTCTAAAGGTCCTAAACGTCTAGTAATTCAATTTTATAGCACCTTTTTTTAACAACTCCAGTTGTTATTACATCTTTAGTTAAGTAAGTGCATTTCCACAGTACGGTTAAAAAATTGAGTGCTACAGAAACGATGGAAATATTGAATGGAAATTAGGCAAGGCGGAAGGGCTGGCTTTTGTGCGAGAGTATACAAAATGACGTCGACGCTTCTATTCGCAGCGAAATCGTTGCGCGTCCGCAACGAATTCGCTGCGCAACCGCGGCGTGTTCGTTGCGCGCCCGCAACGTATTCGTTGCGCACCCGCTCCGCTTTGAAACCGCTCGCAATCCGCTAGTGTGATATGTCACAAGTATCAGTTCTTTTGTGTGTATTGGGTATACAATGCTATACGACTTGTATATTTTAAATGTATTTTTAGTACCTAGTGATAATGAGATACTATGTGATAATACAATAAATTGTACTTGAAGTGCTTGTAAATGAAGTCAATTGATATGTAGATATTATAAAGTAGATCAATATCGAAGTACTGAAATTGTTTTGAAAAATTCATTTGAAATCAAGGCCTTTACATTGATAATATCAAATGTTACTCTAAAAGATAATGCATAATATAGACAATATCACGTAGTAAGTACCTATATATCTTTAGGTATATGCTATATACTGCATTATTTATAAAGAATATAAATACATAATCTACTATATTATAAACATAAATACTCATGTGCCACAGTTTTATCTTTCATTTATGCGTACAATAGACTTCATCATATTATGCATAAAACGTAACACAATATTTCTATAAAGATACACAAAGTAACCACTTATGTATATTATCTTCGAAATATAAGTACTTCTAAAGGCGAAAGCTGCCATATTTTTTACTCGGATCACGAAATATATCCGATACGCCTATCCCTTAGAGAAATACGGTATCTCATGAGCAAATACAAATTTTACCCAAATATAACGATATTTGGGTAAAATACGTTGCGTTGTATGACTGTATAATGATCAAACAATACATTTCCATAATAATAATAATAATAATTAACTCTTTATTGTACACCAAATAAAACAATACAAAAGGAATAACAGCAAATAGGATTATTGTACAATAGGCGGTCTTATCACTAACAAGTGATTTCTACCAGACAACCTGTGATCAAGGAAATGCTGGAAGATTATAATTTTGGAGGTGTAAAACAAAGCAAGAACAACTTTTAAAATAAGTACCTGTAGATAAAATAATAAATAATATAAAATATACAATATATAATATATAAATAATATTTAATAAACATACATATATATCATAAACATACATACATATTATAAACATACATACATAAAAATATATTAAGTATGTGCATAAGCGTTAAAAATATAAATACAAATGACTTTACAGCGAAAGATAATAATTTTTAACCAGTCTATCAAAGGAAGATATTGTTTGGGCGTGTTTTATTGGATTAGGTAAAGCATTCCAAAGATTTATTGCACGTACTGTGAAAGAAGAATGATAGAAATCTGAATGATGAGATGGAATCAAAAGAGAGAGAATGTAGATCTCAACACAAGGCTATGGGAACAAAGAAATTTAAATCTCTCCTTTAGATAGATTGGTGTTCTGACATCAAATAGAATGCAGTAAAGAAGATGAAGAATGCGTGCATTCCGACGAAGGCGTATAGGTAACCATTTCAGTTTGGTACGGAAGGAGGATACATGATCATATTTACGCAAACCGAATATGAACCGTATGCAGAGGTTTTGAACACGCGGGATAGGCGCAGTCACAATAATCAAGGATAGGGTGAAGCAATGATTGTACTAGCTCAACTTTAGTGGGAATTGGTAGGACATTACGTAAACGTCTAAGTGAAGCGGAAGAGCTAAAAACTTTTTTTCGCAATTCCTGTAGCTGTTGTGACCAGGAAAGTGTTTGGTCCAGATATATGCCAAGGTTTTTAACAGTGGAACTGTATGGAATAACGATCCCATCAACAGTAATCTTAGGAATACCAACCCAGTCAATTTTGTTAATGAAGTGACGACTTCCAATTATGATGGTTTGAGTTTTAACTGGGTTGATATTCAAACCATGTGTTTTGCTCCATTGGATTATTGTAGACAGGTCATTATTGGTTTCACGTATAGCATTAGGTAGGTTTTCAAAAGACGAGTGCGTGTAGATTTGTAGATCATCCGCGTATAAGTGATAGAGAGAGGAAATGTTGTTTGAAATAGAATTTATAAATAAGGAAAATAAAAGCGGGGACAGTACGCCACCCTGAGGAACACCAGCAACGATATCACACCAGGATGAATAAGAATCGTTGTTGTAGATACGTTGACGGCGTCCCCGTAGGTAACTATACATCCAATTACTTGCAGATTTTGATATATTTAGAGAGGATAATAAAGCTAACATTATGTCATGATCTATAGAATTAAATGCGTTGCTAAAGTCAATCAAAGTGAGCAGAGTAAGTTGCCTATTCTCCATTGCCATACGGATATCGTCAGTGATTTTAACTAAAGCAGTAGCCGTACTATGACCGGGACGGAAACCGGATTGGAAAGGATCAAACAGCTTGTTGGAATTTAAAAACATAGTTAACTGTTCATTAACAAGGCGTTCGAGGACTTTGGATAAGAAGGGAAGAATGGATATGGGACGGAAATCACCAAAAGTAGATGGGTTATTTTTTTTGGGAAGGGGGATAATATGAGCGTCTTTCCAAGGAGTGGGAAATTGAGAGGATGTAATGGAGAAATTAAGGATATGAGTTAGAATGGGAATGATGGTATCAAGGATAGGAATGATCATATTACGGCCAATGTTGTCACTGCCAACGGCTTTAGAAGAAATGGATAATATAGCTTTCTTAACCCTACACACAGTGAATTGACTGAAACAAAAAGGAGAAAATTTTGGAATGGGAGCTTTAGAAATAGTGTCAATAGTACATTTCTTAACGTGCGGATCAATTACAGAAGATGAGCAAAAAAAATTATTAAGGGAGTCAATATTGACATTGGATGGAATTGAAGAGAGAGCAGATTTACCAATCCCAAGGGACTTTAAAAATTTCCAGACTTTACTTGGATCGCCACCCTCAATTGACTCGTGAATGTGTCGACGTTGCGCGTCTCTGCACATGGTGCTACAGCGATTACGAATCTTCTTATACCTTTCGCGAGTCGTCAAAGTATTATTGGCCTTTAATACGGCCTTTGCGCGATTCTTTTTATTAATTAAAGATTTTAACTCTGGCGTCAGCCAAGGTGCAGGTAGATGTTTTAGCTTAATAGGTCTAAGTGGCGCATGCTTGTCATACAGTTGCAGAAGGTAGGTGTTGAATAAATTAATTTTTGCATCTATATCGTCAGCTTTCATAATAAGCGACCAGTCCAGGCTCTTAGCATCATCAACAAGACGGTCCGTATCCATTCCACCAAAGCTGCGCTGAACAATTACTCTTGGTTTACGTTTAGGAGGGCGGATTTTGTACGAGACAAAGACAAGATCGTGACAAGAAAAACCTTCAGCTGCACATTGTCCAAATTTGGCAACATAATCAGGGGAGGACACAATAATTAAATCCAACAGGGAAGGGGAGCAGTTAGGAAAATGATGAGTAGCATTCAATGGAAGGATGTGCATGTTGCAAGAATCAACCGCGGATAAAAGTTTCTTTGACCTGTAATCGTTTTTCAATAAACAGGTATTTAGATCCCCCATAAGGATAACGTGATCAAAAGAAGGTATAAATTTGTCCAGCAGCTCATCAATCAATTTTTGATGGCAAAGTGTTATTTCGAGAAAAATATATTCAAGTGTATCAATAGGTGTGGGTTGTGGTGAAGCAGATAGAATTGAATAATTAATGCCTGATTTTAAATAGATTGCTACACCACCACCACCTCGGCTAACACGGTCGTTTCTTACAAGATCAAATCCTGGAAGGGAATAAGCAGAAGAAGGAAGACTGGGTTTCAGCCAGGTTTCGGAAATGGCAATAGCATGAATGCTACTACAATCAAAGGAGGTAAGGAGATCGGAATAATGCGCCGGAATGCTTTGCGCATTTATATGAACTACGTTAAAATTCTTTACTACATCTGAAAAATGTGACGTCAGAGTTTCATTTAACGGAGTAGGATTAGTACTATAGAAACTACTGTTACTAGACTGATCATCAGAATCTGTAAAGAAAATGTCTTCGTTGATTAGTGCACTACTGTTTAATGACATACTAAAATAAATATATAAAAATATTTAAAATAAAATAATAATAAAACTTAAATAGTATATTAATATTACCTACTTAAATACTATATTACTACTTAAAGTGTATGTAAACTACGTTTTTAATTTTTATATAAACTATTTTCAGCTATGTCCTGTACCAGCCAGTGTCAATTTTTACAAAATTAAATTATATTTTATTTTTACATTACATTGCATCTATATTTTTACATGGTAACACTTTAAGAAAACATTTTACCAATTGCTTAGTATCCAGGACGTATCAAATATTTAAAAAGATTTATCTATTGATAAAATGTGAAATAAAATGTGGGTATTTGAAATATAAACAAACTTATCTCAGAATAACTAAACTAAGCTCAGATACGTTCAATGTATTACTTTAGTAGAAAAGCCAAAAGATACAATAAAATAAAGAAGTTAATTTAAGACTACTGCTTTAAAAACAAATATAGAAATATAAAATTTAAATTTAAAATCAACGACCTTTGGGAGCTCTTTTCGACCTTGCGTTGGGAGCGGTCTTCTTGTCCTTTTCGGCACCACATGAAGATCCAGCAGCATCTGAAGGATTCCCGGGATTTGGAGAAGATTTTATGGCATCAAGTTCAGCCATACAAGTGATACGGTGTCTACAGTTTGAAGGGTCTAAGACAAATATATAACCATCACGACTCCAACATTTTGTTATTCCGAAACGCTTACGAGCACTCATAAAAGTATCATGACGACTCTTAGTGAGGAACTCCGATAGAGTGTATCCAGAACTCTTCAAACATGTTTTGGAAAACCATACGCTATTTCTTACTCGAATATCACCAAACTTCACCAAGACTGGCCGTGGGTTGTTAGATCTTGAACGGCCTAATCTGTGACAACGGGTAACGGCATCTTTATCAACATCAGCAATGTTCATATCATCGGAAATTATTTTCGTTACAACTGTAATAATATCCTCCTTATCATGTTCGGGTATACCGTGGATTAGCAACATTTTCCGTCGGCTACGCATTTCCATCTGATCATGCATATTGGTAAGAAGGTTCACTTGATCTTGAAGAGACTGGAGCGCTGTACAGACGAACGAACGAAAGGCTTCAAAATCCGTGGAAAGTCTCGACACAGGACTGGAAGTTGCAGGTGCTTGTGAAGTTTTAAGCAGTTCCTTTTGAAATTCCATCATACGCTTATTAAATTCAGTGTTCATGTCCAAAATAGATTGTTTAAGAGAATCCATGACGATAGTGAATGTGAAAGTGATATTAAACGAGGTAAGAAAATTAATGTAAGAATAATAGATAATAATAGGAATTATAAAACTGGGAGGTACAGTGATGATTTATAGCATATTCAGAGCCAAAAGTAATTAAAATAATACTTTTCTTAAAATAAAATTAGCAGAGCGAAAAAAATCGTTACTTGCTCACTTCACGCCTACCCCCGAAATTTCCATATTGGGTTATCATTTAATTGAGAGTTTGTTTGTGTTGGAAATAATACATTTTTATATAGTAACGATTACAAATAGTTTTATTTAAGTTTACATGATATCAAAGATCCACAGAACTATATCGAGACAAGATCGGAGTTTGTTACCGCCTCTGTTACCGGATCCTTATAAACTTTTTTTAGTTCTATTTTTTTAAGCTATTGCATAGCTTCTATCACAATATACAGATACATACAGTAAGGAAACTTCATACAAAATGTTCGAAATCGGCTCCCCCCCCATCAAGCGTGTTTACGAGGGTATTGAGGGGGATCGATAGTAGCGGGTGACACATCCACAGATTTTGAATGACAAAGATACATAGTATAGAAAAAAGTAAAAAGTAAAGTGATGCCAATGATATTAAATAAATATCGATTGTTTCAGTTTGTAGCCCTTTCAATAAATATATTTGTAAATACCGTATCTGACTACAAGTTAAAAAGAGACTATTTTTTAATTTCTATAGATATGGCAGCATGAGTTTTAAATTATGTTGACATATTTTCTATCAAAATGATAGCTACAAAATAATAGTCACTATTAGGAGTCCATTCTGTTTAAAGATCGCATCTATTTTTACGCAATCTAGAAGAGCACAAAAATCTAAAAAAATGGAAACCTTAAAAAAATCTTGTTTAAATTTATGTGCATAATTACGTAAATATTAGGGAAGAAAAAGATAGATATTATAATTATTGTATTTTTATCGATACGTGGCGTCTCCACTTTGTCAAGCACTAAGCCTGTCAAACTATTTTCTTTTTCTTCCTAAAACAAAAAGGTAGAGGTTCTATGCTCGTATAATAATAATTTTAATTTATTTTTGCATATTTTGTGTTTTTTAATTTAATTTAAGGCTGCAGTCTAGTAAAATTGCGTTTTCAACAAGTTATTTGACAATTTTTTTCCGGCTATTGAAATGATAAACTGAATTTTTTTTTCTTGTTTATCAATTAGTGTTATATACGCA
>CAJQZM010027834.1:0-11985 GCA_907164665.1 Colias nastes | reverse complement strand
AAAAAAAATTAAAATTGCACGTACATTTTATTCAGAATTTTATTATTTTACACAGCTTTTCGCCAGCGGCTTCGCCCGCATAGTCAAAGAAACACACGTGCATAGTTCCCGTTTCCGTGGGATTTCCGGGATAAAACCTATCCTATGTCCTTCCTCATGTCTCAAGCTAAGATAGCTCCTGTTCCAAATTTGAAGTAAATCCATACAGTACCTACTTTTTATGTTTAGCCCGGACATACCTACAACATACCGACAAACAGACAAAAATTCTAAAAACTATAATTTTGGCTTCTGTTTCTATTGTAGATCACGCCCCAAGTATTCGTTTAAATAAATATTCAATGTACAGGTTTGACTTTCCTACGATTTTATTATCCATACTAATATTATAAATGCGAAAGTAACTCTGTCTGTCTGTCTGTCTGTTACTCAATCACGCCTAAACTACTGAACCAATTTGCATGAAATTTGGTATGGAGATATTTTGATACCCGAGAAAGGACATAGGCTACCATTTATTGCGAAATATGTACCACGGCCGAAGCCACTATATAAAAATAATTTTGATTTTCGTACATGTCAATCATTAGTTGTCAATCCTGTCAAATACGGTTGAATACGGTCAAAATATTGTTTGACATTCATGCGTTCAAAAATGTATTTTGTGTAAAATAATTAAAAAGTAAAAAGGGTGAATAAACTATTGTCTGTATTTTTTTTAAATCAATTATTGAAAAGTGCAATTAAAGCAGATACATAAAAATTCCTCAAATATTTGTGTTTACGCGTGCTTTCAGAAATTGATAAGGTATTTTCGGTGAGGAAACTAACCAAGAAGGATAGTTCGATTAATTATTTAAAAAAAAAATCTTTAAAAATGTAAAAATTCTGACAACTATTTGTCGCGATTTCGTCGACTGCTTCAACAATATTGCGTTGAAATAATATTATAACGTTAAAATTGAAACGGAGGCCCTGGCTCATTCGATTGAACCAAGCTAAATTGCGTTTTGAAGATTACATCCATTTACGCGATGCAATTAGCACAGAGAAGAAGATGCAGAAAATATTTATTGGGCTATTTAGGTGCTTAGGTGCTATTTTACCGGCGACATACACAGGTAGCCCAAGTCATACGCATGAATATGCGCAAGATGCAATGACATATGTTCGTCATTATGGTCGGCCTGGATCTATTCATTACATTTAAATGAAATCCAAAATGGATGGAAATTATTCTACTGCTGCGTCCCGGACAATTATCAAGTGATCGGCTCGACATTACCACACGTGTTTTCAAGCAATGAGTTACATTAAAGCAACACATCTTTCGGATTATTCAATGATGGATGTATTCAATCGATCCAGACCGACATTATGTTGTAATCACGAATATGATTGATGGACCGTGTGGCACCATCAACCGCCAATCAACATGCATGGTTGACAGCGAGTGTTCCAAAAGGAATCCACGAAAATTTACTGTAGAAACTATCACAGGCAACAAGATGATAGTGGTAGAACTATCATAACTAAAGTGAAAGGAAACGATTTCGTGGTCGACACCAGTTAAAGAATGAAAAGAGTTAATCCGAATGCATCCCAGGCTGCAAAACGTAGTTTAATTCGATAATTTTTCTCTGGCACGTGTATGAAGTAATCAAGTATCTAATTATTGTTTTTTTTTTTATTCTTTTTCCTATACCTATGTGTTATTCGTCGAAATAAAATGCTGTTATATATCTTTATTTATTTTGTATCATTGTATTCCATTCATCAAAGCCTAAATTAGTTCCAAGCCCAAAGGTAACACGACATTCATTGACTGGGCGGTACGAAGTTCGCCGGGCCAGCTAGAAAAAATTAAAATTAAAAAAAAAAAATTCAATAAAAATGTAAAAAATTAAAATTATTTGTTGCGATTTCGTCGACTGCGTCAACAATATTGCGTAGCTATAAACAAGTTAAATTGCGTTTTGAAGATTGCATCCATTTACGCCATGCAATTAGCACAGAAGAAGATGCAGAAAATGTTGGTCTATTGATTATTTTACCGGCGACATACACAGGTAGCCCAAGTGAATATGTGCAAGATGCAATGACATAATAATATGTTCGTCATTATGGTCGGCCAGATCTATTCATTACATTTATATGTAATCCGAAATGGATGGAAATTATTCAACTGTTGCTTCCCGGACAAATATCAAGTGATCGGCACGTCATCACCACACGTGTTTTCAAGAAAAAAATCCGATCACTGATGAGTTACATTAAAGGAACACATCTTTGGGATTATTCAATGATGGATGTATTCAATCGAATGACGAAAATCTGGCTTGCAGCATGCACACATTTTAATTTGGTTAGTCGAAAGAATAAAATATATGAGTGTGCGGGGATTGCTAATCCTAAAACCGATCCAGACCGACATGACGTTGTTATCACGAATATGATTCATGGACCGTGTGAAACCATCAACCAACAAACACCATGCGTGGTTGACAGCGAGTGTACCAAAAGGTATCCACGAAAATTGATGGCAAAGACCATCACAAGCAACGATGGTTACCCACTGTATCAGCGTCGATCGCCTAATGATAATGGTAGAATTATTATCACAACTAAAGTGAAACGAAACGATGGCGTGGTCGATAACAGTTAAAGAATGAAAAGAGTTAATCCATGCTGCACAGCTTATTAAAATTCAATCATTTTTCTCTGAGACGTGTTTGAAGTAATAAATTAAAATACTATTACATATCAATCCATATAAATATTTATTTTGTATCATTGTATTACGTTCATCAAAGCCTAAATTAGTTCAGCTAAAAGGTAACACAACATTCATTGACAGGGCGGTACAAAGTTCGCCGGGACAGCTAGTATTAAGATAATTTCAAGATTATTCATACCAACAAAGGGCTAATTCGGCGCTACCGACACTCAATTAATAGGCTTTAATTCCGTTGTTTAGGGGAGACCGAGGGGTTTTGAAACAGAGGTGAGTTGAAACAGTCCCGATTTCTCGGAACTTAAAACCGATAGCGATCTGGCAACGTCTTTTTTAACCACCTCCCGCCACCAGCTATCGCGTCAGTTCACGCCGGTGGCGTCATTTGTGCAGTTGTGTAGTTATGAATGACATGTGCCGAAAATCGCAAAAAGTAAGTATTTCATGATTTTTTACGATGCTCGTACTTTAATATTGGTTTTGTTTTTTGGGTTGAGTTATATACGTTTTAAAAACTTATTATCTATAGATTCTTGAAATATACTTGGTAAATTTGATATCTGTGTATTTACTGCTTGATCGTGATTTGAATAAAAATTGGGAGGTTTTTTCTCACCGAGGTGATTTGAAACAGACTGTTTCAACTCTCCTTGTTTTCAATTTAATATCTGATTATAGCTAAAAAGTACGAAGATTATAGGATTTTATTGTTGATTTTATGTGTTTATTTGTTTAAGCATGCCTACTGGAGGAACTAAAGCAAGAAAAAGATCAAAACCAGGCTGTAAAACTAAAAAGGTTAAGGTTGTCAAGAAAAGAAGATAGTGATGAAGAAGAAGAGGAATCCTGCTGCATTTGCTGTATGGAATCATATTCAAATAACAGATCCAAAGAAAAGTGGGCTCAATGTCTAAAATGCCAATTGTGGGTTCATGAAGCTTGTGCTGGTGGAGAACTTTGTCTCTGACATTTTTTAGATTATTGTTCCTTTAATATTTTATAGTAGGTACTGATTGTAATACTTAAAAAACGACTGATTATTAACTATTTTATGTCAAAGATTTAGTTTTATAAAAATGTAAAACATTTTGTTGATTCGACTGATTATAATTGATGTTACGCATGTTAATTTTTATTAATTTAGGTGTTTATTATTTGTATTAGACCTACTTGACTGATATGTCATTAAAATATTACTTATAAAGGTCGTTGATTACTTGAAAATATAAGTTTTAATTAAAACCTTTGAATCAAATAACCAATTTTATTTTGCAGCTCCTATTACTCCCCAGAATCATAATGTTTCAACTCTACTCGACCTCTGTTTCATCTTACCTCGGTATGAGGGGAATTGAAACAAGTTGACTTGTTACGATTAAGTCAATTTTTCACCACCATTTTTAACGCTTACCGTTTATTTATGCTAACCATTCGCAAGTGTATAGAATAACCTATCGATTGGTACCAGTACCATAAGATTTCTGAAAATAGTATGAGTTATATTAAACAAAACGTGAAAATTGTTTCAACTCCCCTCGGTCTCCCCTATTGCTCGATTGTCATTATTGAAGGTTCATTAGAAAGGTGATTAAAGTAGCTATATGTTTTATAATAAGCTAGATTCTCATAATTCTAACGGTTACCGAGTATTTTACATTTGAAAAAAATATATATTTCATAAAATGTTGTTTTTTGAAAATATTTCAGTTGGTACTAGTTTTACATTAATGAATGTTAAGAATCAAATAATGTTTATTTAATTATCTTTCAATTGACACCCTTTTTAAGTAAATCGGTCTAGTAGTTATCTAGATATACCGCACAATAGAATGGCCCGACAGCCATCTTTGCTACGTCATAGCTACCCCCTCCATACCCCTAGGAAGTGACAACCGCACTTTTTGTGTTCAGAAAAACATCCCGAATAAGTGGATATCAGTAGTCCGTATGGCGGAGGTGAGTCCCACGAAAATCGTTATTTGAAGACTTTTTTACAAATGGGTCTCACACTAGGTATGATTTGCCTCAGCTTTAAAACGTGTTACGTTTATTGTACTTTTTTCGTAGGTTGCGATTAAAAAGCATCCCATTGTACACAAAACTCCGCATAATTTATTTAAATCTATATCACAATTGTCTATATTGTTGTCCCCTTTTAATTTCGATGTAAACTGCATTCATTCATATAATACCTATAAGTACCTCCTTTTTTAAACGTGTTTGTAGGATCATAAATGCTGATGATTTAAATATCATAAGTATTCTAATTAGTAAATCAATGGATAAGGGATTATCAGCATCTGGTTATCATTGGAAGGATCAATCCGTCTGGAAAGTTCTCGACGGATTGCACGGATTAGTTCACGTGGATGCAATTTGTTAAACGAGCTTTAATTGCATCTCGGTTTTTATGAGTATGATATTTGATTAGTAGAGTCGAGAAGTTTAATAAATCTTTCGAAAATTAATTGATAGATTCAACTTTAAAATAAATTAATCACAATCAGCATAGTTAACATTATATTCTTGATTGGTCATCGGGACACTTTTCTATTTCTATTGATCAATTTTGAAGCTATTTACTGGGTTATTTAGTGTTTTAGTTATAAAAATGAGTGTACCAAAATACTCATATTTAAATAAAAATAGTCTTTATAAGATAAAACTATCAGTTTATACTTAGGTACGGTACGTATTACGCATTTACAACTTTACAGATGGTTAGGCGCTCTACATTTCTATTTTAGGTCTAAACTATACAAATTACTGTATTCAGTATCTATTCTGGGTAAAATTACTTATCAATATTTCACACACAGCTTCCGTTGAATGCGTGAAATAATTGTTTTGTACATTGTAATATTCGTTCAATAAGTAAAGGGAAAAACGCTACAAAATGAAATCATTTTAGGTTTCTAGTTGTTCTGAGAAAGTAGACTGAGTACCTAGGTTGGTAATGCAAGAAATAGGCGTAGCAGTACCTGTTTTTATTTAAGTCCCTCACAATAAAGGTCTTGAGACTTGACTATTATAGTCTGGATACAAACTAAATTTAGCGTCAATGTTAAGAATTTCCTGCAAACAAAAGGAGCCAATGACAAAAATCGTCCCAAGATAAAATCCTGAAAGCCCTATAATAATTTTTCCTAGCGCAAAGTCTACAGCTCTACAACATTTAAATATCTAAATCGTACCTAAAATGCTACAAAAAGCTTCATAGCGTTAAAAAAGGAGCAATTCAATACATTTCGATATAATTAAATCTCAACAGTGGTTTCGCAACGCCTCCATGCCGGGTTCCGGCGCGGCGCATTGTTTTGCTCTGCGACTTCACTGTGCAGTATACATGGTATACCGTTGGACAGTAATTATGCTATTGATTTTGTTTTTAACGAGCTGTGGATTTGATGTAGTGTTCTTTTAAAGGATTTTCAGGTCGAAAAATTTTTTTTTGAGAGATTTATAGGTTGAAGGTTTAATAATGCGTTGGTGAGAGATTTATGGATTAATACGGTTTGTTTCAAATAAATCCCGTTCTGATAAAACAAGGGCATACATAGCTTTCAATTGTATATAGTTTAGGTTTATCTTAATACTCCAATGGAATAAAATCAGCATGCTATTTGACATCAATGTCCATATAAAAATATTTGTAAAAAACCATAAGTTAACATAACAATTTCTAAATGTCGATGATATAACTCCGCCATAACAAGGTTTACCATTTTGGTGCTCTCGGAAATAAGCGGACAGTTATCAGTCATCTCTCACGCTGAGAATTCTGCGCATACGTTGACCTTATATGGTAACACCTCAACTATAGCTTATATATAGTGGAATATACGTGGAATGTTCAATACATATTGCCTTTGTCGCATATTATAGTATATCTAGAGGCGAGTACTCATTTCTTTGTCTTGAACTTTATGTGTATCTTTGTATATTTTTACTACCTAAAGAATATTGGTTATCCCAATTCTCTAACGAATGCCATTAATAAAGTACCACCCTCAACCGGACAATCAACTTAATTATTGCAATTAATTTAATTTGCAAGCCCTCAATCAGATGCTCTTTATTTAAATTGAAAATATATTTCAGCTCAACTCCCAACGCTGCTTTTGGGAAAGTCTGCGACATATGCATAAAATCAATAACATCACAGACAGCACATACCCATGACTTTCCACTCTTCCACACGTCTTACATATCATCTATTTGCTTGTTTGTTTGAATGCGCTAATTGCTAATGCGCAGTTCCCGAGACTGGTCCGATTTGAAAAATTCTTTCGGTGTTAGATAGCCCATTTATCGAGGAAGGCTATAGGCTATATATCATCTCGCTAAGACCAACAGGAGCGGAGCACTGCGGGTAAAACCGCGGAGCACAGCTAGTACGTATATAAAATAAATAAATAATTTTCACTCGTTCGCTTGGGATCAGAGTGCAATCACACCGTATGGGAAACGGAGCATGGGAACCGAGCGGTACTCTAACGTGTTATAGCTTGGAGTACAGCCGTTCGCACGCTATTTACATCTCTGATTGAAGATGCGCTATTGCCCTTTGATGTTCACTTGCTAATGAAATTGGCATGAAGCAGACGTGCTTAAGGGCTGAGTGGCCGTAATCCTTTCATAGACGGACACGTACACACCTTGCATGCGTGCGTTTTTTTGCTGTTAGTAATGGTACGGGAGCCACGTGCAAATTTGGTTCATTATTTCCTCTCAAGAGATAATTCGTCAGACGCATCAGAGTATAGTATTATAATGCTAGGCGTCCACTAGGCGGATCGGGCTGGGCCGCATCGCAACGCAAAAATACGCCGGCCTATGTTTTGTATGAAACATCGTCCATTAGCGACGGATCGGGTCGGGGCGGGCCGCAACGCATTGGCGGATATCGCTTCGCAGGCGGATTTCTGCCGGCGGTGCGCTGCGGCCCGGCCCGCCCCGACCCGTCTAGTGGACGCAGGCAGGCGGATGTGAGCGGCGAGCGTTTGTTAGATAAAATCCGCCTAGGCGGTCCGCCGCGCCCCGTACAGGTGGACGCAGGAGCAAACAGCGCGTCCATTAGAGACGGCCCGTTGCGATGCGACCCGCCCCGATCCGTCTCTAATGGACGCCTAGCTTTAAGCCTCGTGAACGTCAGCTGGCGCTCGGTTGGGGGGGTGAGCGGTTGTAGCCTCCCACGCACGTAGGAAAAAAAAATACATTCATTCATTTCCTCTCAGCTAAAAATTTGTCAAATTGTAGCTAACCCAATATCCCAACGAAAAAAAATAATCAGCTGGTTACAACATGGTGTATTATACGTCAGCTGGTGACTCGAACATGAAAAAAAAAAAATTATTTTCCGTGATTTCCTCTCAAACAAAAATTTACCTGATGATAGCTTATATGTAACTATGGATAAATATATAGGTCAGCTGGCTGTATCTTGGTGGAAAAACCGTCAGCTGATACTTTGAAAGTTATTACATAGGAGTTAGACAGAAACATCTATTGCCAATTTATATGCATCAACTGACTAGGTTTTCCTCGACTTATTGCTAGCTGATTTTTTTTATTTATCGCATCAACATATTAACAATCAGCTCACAAATTTTCATCTGGGAGGAAATGACGTATCTTTAATTATAATCGTTATTTTAAAAATTCAAGCAACACACGCTAGCATAATATAGACAGTAATAAGGTACGCTTGGAGGTGGTTAGTTGTGCGCATGATCGGGGTACTACGGCCCTTTTGTGTAAAGCATTGTGAAAGATTTTTGGGAGAAGTAAGAAAGAAGGGGACTAACGTGCGTTTAGTATAGACGAGCATACGTAATCATTAGAAAAGAATATTCAAGAAGCATTATTGAAGAAGCATTATTAGTTCGTCTTAGTGATTGCTCGTATGATGGGTCGTGTCGATACTTTACTATTTTATAGGCAAAGGCGTGGCTTGCATTCAGCCACATCGGTAAACATGTTTTTACAAATATTATAAACTGCATTTAAAAATAACTATCATATCATCAAATTCACATAACTACCTAAAAGTGTAACAAATATGAAATAACCCACTAAAAACATTAGTTAACTATAATTATTTAAAAAATAATAGTATAATATATAATTAATGAAGTTATTACTTATCTTTTACGGGGACTTATGTTGATGGAATTCCACGTATCTCGATGATTTTGTTAATGTGTCGTTCTATTCGAGACACCAGCTGACGTATAATACACCATGTTGTAACCAGCTGATTATTTTTTTTCGTTGAGATATTGGGTTAGCTACAATTTGACAAATTTTTAGCTGAGAGGAAATGAATGAATGTATTTTTTTTTCCTACGTGCGTGGGAGGCTACAACCGCTCTTCCCCCCAACCGAGCTCCAGCTGACGTTCACTAGGCTTCATAATACTATACTTTGATGCATTTTACTAATTACCGCTTGAGAGGAAGTTGGTCATAAAATCTGTTCCTGGCTCCCGTACCATAACTGTCTAGCAGAGCTACTAACAGCAGAACACAGAGTTACTAACAGCAGTTTGATTGAATTTGTTTTTACTGGGGTTGTTGATGATTTTCACGTCTTCTTGTTCCAAGGTTCACTGCATCACTATTCAGGTATACCATTTAACTTCAAGAGCCTATAAATATAATTTTAATACTAATAATAATTGCCACACATAGCGGCGAGTGAAAATATCACACAAATTATATTAAAAGCGCTTTATTTTTTTATCTAGGTCATTCCATACATGGAAATGTCAATTAATTATCCTATTAATTCTGGTTTATTCGAGATATTCGATGTGTTGGAAACTTTTTAATTGGCATAAAATATATTTTACTAGCTTACCGCCCGCGGCTTCGCCCGCTTGGTCTAAAACCTAATAAATTATATACTAAAACCTTCCTCTTAAATCACTCTATCTATTAAAAAAAACCGCATCAAAATCCGTTGCGTAGTTTTAAAGATTTTAGCATACAAAGGGACAGAGAAAGCGACTTTGTTTTATACTATCTAGTGATTATTATTGTAGGTGCGAAGTGCTTACATAAAAATATATGTAACAGTGTGTTTTATTTTCTTGCGTAATTCAATATGCCAATTGGGTAAACAAAAATTTGTGTTATGTATAAATTTTAGCAAAAAGCAGTGACTGTCTCATTTTGTTCCTACATACGATATATTATTACTACAAGCATTGCGCCTCGCGGTTTTGCTCTCTTTATGAATTTGAAGATGTTCACAGAATCGTAAAATAGGGCTCTTTGCAAATAGGACATGTACGAGTATATTATATTACCTAATTACCGCTTTATAACCTTCACTGCTTCATTTATATAAAAAGTTACGATCCTACATAACGTTACACACGTTGTCTTTATAACAACAACATGTTTTACCACGCCGTAAATAATAAGTGTATAATGAGATGGAGTAGCTGGTAATACAGTTTACTTATCGAGCAAGTACACAAACATGAAGTAAATAATTCATCGTCAAAGTTGGCACCACTGTATCATCATTAGGTATGGCAGGGGCTCAGTTCTTCCAATGATAGTTTAGGCCGACTAAAATTAATTTAATGTAACTTGTAAGTATGTCATATTATTCTCTCGAAAGTTCAGGCTTAGGATTTTCCTGCTATTATATTTCCTCGGACAATTCGAGTAGGTAGGTAGTAGTGATTCGCAGAATATAATTTTAAGATCGAAACCAGAACAAATCAATTGCGATTCCTGTCGAGCTATGAAGTTTAAATACAAACCATTGTATTTAAACTTCATACTCGAATTGTCGGAGGAAATATAATAGCAGGAAAATCCTAAGCCTGAGCCTCAGTGCAATACTAGAGGCAAGTGTATTTTATAATTACGGTAAAGGATATGAATAATAGTCACGAATGTAGTTGATCCAGCACTTAGGGACGTCCGGTTGTAACTGTGTCACGCTAACCTTTGACCGGCGTGAATTTATCAATAATACTCAATTGAATGTCTTATTTTGTACTAGACCAGTATCTTAAAGGATCATACAATCCTTGAGATTGGACATTGTATTTTAGAAGGTTACATACCCTTAGTTTAAGAGTTGGCTAGTTTGATTGGGTTCGCTCTCTATTAGGAGTACTTCAAATTTTAACATAAGAGCAATATAACATTAGTGTACATATATGTATATTATTATTATTATTTTTTTTTATTGGTAATAGGTCTGTGGTAATAGGGAAGCGCTTGACCACAATCTCGCCTGATGTTAAGCTGAGATGTGGTCTAAGATGGAACGCGCTTCCCTAGAAGGTACCTGTTCACTCTACGCTTGATTTATATTAAATGCATTGAATATGTAAGGCAATATAATAAGGCATTATCATTTATCATTCATCGACGTAGAATCTTATCGTATTTGATATTTGGTCACTATTGAAAACGTATCTTATCTCCTTTACCCTATATCATAATAGCCCATTTACACGTATTCGTGGTAAATAATTGTTTGTCTTGTATAGTTACGTAATTACGCCTTGAATAGGAAAAATGTATAAGGATGTTATTTCAGGAAAATGATAAGGTCGTATATCAATAAGATTAAGTAATAAGACCATTCGGAAACTTTAAATCATTCAAAATGATACAGTTTTGAAAGTACAATCATTCATATCTATATTCAAATATTATTTTATTGAACGTTTACCTTCATAAAAGAAACAATATTTTCCATGAAAGTCTATCAGAACTATAAATAACCTACATACTTTACAAACGATCGTATTAAGCGTAAAATAATGAGTTATGTAAATTCCTAAGCCTATGGAAAGAAGCGAATAGGCATTTTATCGCTGCACGGTTGGCGGATATTGTGGCATTTCATTAATATTACTTATTCAATAATTCTGTACGTGTTTGATTATGAATGAGTATGAGTTTCTATATTGTTTGTACGGTGCATTTGTGGCATTAGGTATGTGTATTGTGTCGCATCAGCGAGATATGTAGGGCAAGATGTTGATAATTTGATATGTTAGTTATAATATTTTTTTGTAAGCAATATATTCGTTTCGATAGGAGAGTATTCAAATTTTTGTAAGGTGTATGAAACTGTCTTTTTAATATTGTAACATGAACAATGCAAAATCGGTAGAAACACCTAATGCCCTCATAAAAATTAATAATGTTCAATCTTGTTCAATCGTCTTCAATGTTCAAGCTAACTTCTATACTTTAAATATCACTACTGACCAG